>CANUEX010083856.1:0-15706 GCA_948099535.1 Jatropha multifida | reverse complement strand
GAAGAGATTGGTGAACCCTCCACCAAAGGCAAGGAGAAAGCCCAAGGATAGAGTTTTTAAGCTTGAAAAAGAGGTTAGTGCAATAATATTCTAGTTTCCCTTTCATTCTCTTAAGTTTTAAATTTTAGGTTTTTGATGAATTTTGATGTTAGAGGTGTACTTAAGGTGGACTGAAAGTCATTTTGGACCCTCTTATAATTTTCATTTGCTTTTGACTTCTTCATGAAAGTCGTAGCTTTGTTTCTCAGCTTTCCAAAACATCCTCTTATGTTCAATTCCAATACTTGTAGCTCAGCTTATGATTTAAATACCAACACTGGTTCTGTTATGACGTCTCACTTGTATATCCGAATTGACTGTCCCTTTTGGCCACTAAAATGGCAAGATAATATCTTGTGTTCTTCATAAAAGTTGTAGTTCTACTTCTTAGCTTTCTAAATCATCCTCTTGTGTCCAATTTGAATACATATAGCTTAACTTATGATTTTTAAACCAAAACTGGTTGTGCTGAATCGTGTTGGATTGTTGGTCTGTGTTCCTGGGTTTCTTTCACCCTCTTAGAAAATGAACTGGACTATGGTCCCTTCATGAAATTTGTAGCATTTTTTCTTATCTTTTTAAGGAATTAAGTTTCACTCAATTTGAAGTTCTATAACTTCAGTTATACCCTGAGAACACAGTAAAGGTCAGGTTTATGGAATTAATTTGGAAAGAAACCATTTCTCCTTCATTCTCCATGGTTGGCCGAACCCTTGTTTGGTGAAGGACACCATGCTCTTTGTGATTTCTATACTTGATTTAAACTTTAATAAGGTTGTTATTAAGTAATTTGTTGGTGGTTAAGATTTCTCTTTTGAATTTTGGTGTTTAAACATTTTAGTAAGACTTAAAGAAAGTTTTTAAAGTATTAAAAGACTTTTATGGTTATTTGTTTGAGAAATGGATTTAATGATTTTAAAGAGTGATTTTAAGTTGATAATTAGTACTTTTAATGGAGGCATTATGAAAGAAAGGTTTTTGCTTGAAACATAAATTGATTTTGTTGGATTTTTCAAGTTGTAAGTTAAGTGATTTTGAAATAATAAGTGTTAATTTTAAAATGTTTTTGAATAAGAAATGAGACTATTTATGGAAGAATTTAATTATTCTAAGCTCCACCATACGTGATTGACATGTGGTATGATGAGATTATTGTAATATATGAGCATGCTAGGGTTATCAGCCCGTATTATTGGTGGAGCTATGATCATATGCTAGGATTATCAGCCCTTATAAATAGGTGGATGCGCTTATTATTGTTGTGCATGCATAGACCACAGTGGCCTCAGGTCACGATTGTGTAATTGGTGGGTGGCGCTTTCACAGGCCACGATCGATTCTACTTACATTTTTTCGGTATCGATATGAGCTTTAGGTAAAATGAAAATGAGAATTTTAATTTATTATATTGAAATCGAAAAACATATTGACATTTACGATATTTTCTTATTTATTTTGAGTTGGTATAAAGTTTTAAGTGTGAATTTCTTGTGATCTTTCATATATTTGGATTTGATTAATATGATTTTGGTGTTTAAAAAAAATATATTGTTTGAAATTATTTATTTGGTGTCCCTTGGATATTTTAAATTATTGGTTATTTAGCACCACTGAGTCTTCCACTCAGTATGATGATTTTTATCATGCGCAAGTTGTGAGCTGTAGGTGCTATGCGAAGACCGGAGAGGTAGCATCAGAGTAGAAGTATTAATTTTGGATAGGATATGTTTATTAGGTGAATAATAACATGTATGAATTTATTATAACAAATTTTGAGGTTGTAAATATTGTAATTATAACTAATGAAATCGGTGGCCGATTAAATATTATTATTTATTTCATGAATGATGTATGAACGATGGTATATATTTTTTTAAATGATTAATTATATAATAAGACGACTTGACATTATATTTTTAGAAGTGTTGTGCGACTTGGTATAATAATTTGAAGATGAGGTTTGGAGGATTGAACATTGAAAATGCTTTGTTTTTTTGTGTGGCAAATCGATTTTTAAGGAAAATTATTGCTAATTTTTCATAGGAATTTTCCTATATTTTTATTTATAAAAAAAAATAATTTTTATCAAAATATTACTTGCCTCCTTATGAAAAGTAAGCCACTTTTAATATATATTTCGGACTCATCAAGTATAATAAGTCGGTGCTCCAGCACCGAATGTGGCATCCGTCATTTGGTTCTCCAAGATTGGGCGGCGGGTGCTACAGAGAGAGATCTAACATGAAGATTAGAGCTTTGTTTGATAGCCAAGGATGACCTGCCTGCGACTAGCAATTTACATTATATTTGCACATAACCCTTCTTCGGGTTTTCAGGCAGTCACCTTGGTTAATTTGACAAACTTTTCTCTCTCATGCTGGGCCTTCTCTTCCTTCCCAAAAACCCCATTATCTTTACCTTTTCCCTCTTATTTTTATAATATAAATAAAAATATCTTTAAATTTAAAAAATCTTAGTCAAGCGATGCCATTAGAGAGAAAGGAAGAGTTCCTTGCGTGAAGAGAAGAAAGTTGTTTGGCAGTCACCTTGACAATTTTCTTTCTTTCATGATAGCCTCTCTTCTTTACACTGACACAATATCCCACATCGAGAATGTATAAAGAGCAAGGCAGGGCAAGTTCATATAAATAGGAAGAGCGTAACCCTTATGAGCATACTTACCTGGACGGGATCAATGGGCGATCAAATTGGCCTATGGTCTAGATTAGTGATCTCCATTGCACCTTGGAGGGGTGCTGGTCTAAGGTCTCCCCAAGTTGGGAGAGCCTACGTCATAATTTGTGGTAGGGGGTGCCAGCGTTCGCGCGGCTCCTGTTCTAAATCAGTTCAATCTTTCTACTTGGTTGTAATCATCAATTATCATATTTCGTGTTGTAGTTCATCTTTTACTAAGCATTGGCATGGAAATAACAGTGAGATTCTGCAAAATGATGTATTTTCTGCTCTTCATACCACTGGATATGCTTCTATGTCAAAGGAGTTGGATTCTCCAAAGAAAATATATAATAATTAATCAGCCATTAGCTTTAAAATTATATTGATATAAATACATTATTATTATGCCAATACAATTTTAAATCCAATAGTTGACAATTATTACATAACATCAAGCTTGAAGCACTTCCACTGGAATTATTATGAGAAAGTAAGCATTGCAGGCAAAGTATGAACGAGGATATTTCTTTCTTAGTTCTGCAGTGAAGCATAGTATACTTGAACTTGAATATTTTAGAATCGTTAGTCAATAAGAGCAATGCCATTTGAGAAAAATGAAGAGTGCCTCAGATGAAAAAAAGAAAATTGTTTGGTAGCTGAGGATTGCCTGATCTATGTAACAGGTCTCTTTATCTCACATCATAACCATAACACTTTCTTGTTAAGTTTCAGGCAGTCAACTTGGCTAGCCTTGACAATTTTCTTTCTTTCATGGTAGCCTCTGATACATTATCCCACATCGAGACTTTGCAAGGAGCGAGGCAGCCCATGAACGTATAAATAGAAAGAGCAGAAGCCTTGTAAACATACTTACCTGGACGGGATCTATGGGCGATCAAAAAGGCTCATGGTCTAGATTAGGACCTCCATTGCACTTTGGAGGGGAGCTGGTCTAAGGTCTCCCCAAGTTGGGAGAGCCTACGTCATAATTTGTGGCAGTGGGAGCCTGCGTTCGCGCGGCCCCTGTTCTAGATCAGTTGAATAACTTTTTGGCCTTTGATGAATCCCAGTGATTTATTTTATTTTTTTTTTTGCGGGTTGCTTATGATCGTATTTCATGAAGTATTTCTTTTAAGCATTTTGTCAAACAAGAGAAGTGTTTTACCAAAGCACGAACTGCATTGGCATGAAGGAGAGGAGTGGCTGCATAGACATGTAATGTATCGCAATTTCATTATATCGAATGTAAATGATGATGATGATGAATGACAGAGGGATTCTGCAAAACGGTAGAGAATAAAACTATTGAAAGCGATATCTTCTCTGCTCTAATGGCCCAAACAAACTAAAAGCCATAGCTTGAATTTGATAGCATGAAAAGAAAATTCCAAGTGAGAAACCAATGGCAGAGTTGGGATTTGTGTCTTCTGCTTAGGGTAATTTCCAACGTTTCGAGTACTCAAAAAGTTTCGATCAAAAAATATTTTTGTGATTAAAGAAAAAAAAAGTCATTTAAAAATGCTTTTTATCTTCAGGAGAGGAAAACATTTTCTTAATGTTAAAAAACTTGATATGATATTCTAAATGCATATTTTTGATTTATTGATCACCCATAACGACTACACATCTGTTGGCTGTCACTCAGTCACCCATCATCATCATCGATTGCTAACCACTATCACAATTTATTATTTTTATGCATTTTTTTTATATTTAATATAAATTTTTAAAATACGAAAACTTTTATAAATGTAAATATTTTTATATTCATACAAATTAAAACTTTTTATATTTTTTAACTATTTCTCAAAATTACAATCAAACAATGAATAAAAAATTATTTAAAAAATATTTTTCAAAACAACATTTGCCTTCAAAAAAGAAAAACATTTTCATTAGAAACTATTTTCTAAAACTAAATTATTTTTCATTAATTCAAAATAGTACATGTTTTAAAAGAATTATATAAATATTTAAGTGGTATAAGATTAATAGTCCATATTCTTTTCAGCATGAACATTATATATTGATTTACCTTATAAAAATATTTAGACTATATTTACCTTAAACAATACTTCTTAGATAAACTCTTGATATTCAATTTGCAATTAGTTGATGAATGAGATTGCATGTAAATAGAGAATTTGTTGGTGAAGAAGAAATCAGCCTAGCATGAAATTGTAGAGTGTGTCAGCATAGCCAAAGTTGACTGCCCACAGCCAAAAATTAAGTTTCTGAATAATAAACCAGAAGAGATTGAATTGAAACCATTTAATAGAAAGTGGGCAAGTCATCCTTGGCTAACAAACAACACTCTTTACTTCATGTAAGGCTTCTCTTCCTCTCAAATAATACATATGCATAAACACTATCTCCACACCAAGAATTGAAGAAATGCTTTAAAGAAGAGAAGGTCTAGCATGACAAAAAAGAGCCTGTCAAATTAGCCAAAGGTGACTGCCTGGAACCCCCATACAAGGGTTATTTACGATGCTCACAACCCAAAATGGCTAGAAGCAGGCAAGTCATCCTTGGCTATTAAACAAGAGACTCTTATTTTCATGTTAGATCTCTCTTCTTGTTCTTGATTTCATGCTTAATTGGGGATGCCATTGCTATGTTTTGACATCTTTATTTATAGCGGATCAAAGAATAAAATTTCAATCTTGACTTTGACATTTTTATGATCAATTTGCTTCATCCGCACAAGACTTTTTACTTTCAAATAGCAGAACCATAATATAGAATATATTCTGTTTGGTTGCTTAGAAAATGCAATACTTGTCATCCTTGTTCATTGCCAAGACAACTAGCTAGCACACTATCAGCTAGCATAATCTAGTAAAAGTAGAATAATTGACTTCAACTTCCATTCTCTTCAATTCCACATTTATTTTATCGACTAATAAATAAAATAAAAAATTATTATTACAAAGTATTGTAATTAATAAATTTTAATTGAAAAACATTGGTATTAAACGTGTTGTTAATATTACTTAACGTAATTAAATTTTAATATTAAATGATTAATACTTAAACTCATTTTTATTACTTAAAAAAACTCAATTTTATAACGATATATGTAATCTTAAAAATCACCTTTTAATATTAAAATTTAATAAAAAATATTATTGGATTAATATTAAAATTTAATTAGGAATCATTGATAAAAAATATTAAATCATGAGTATGAAAAATAAATGTAAATAACGTGCAAAGAACGTTTTTTAAAATTAGTATATATATAAATAAACAATTCAGTTATGTCACATATGGATTAAAAAAAAATAGTAAACAGCTTACTTATATGAAAAGCACAAATTCTATATGTTCATTAGATTCTGATGGTGTGATTATTTGTATAACTTTGTATAAGTCTAAAGGTTCTCCAGTCTAAGGGTCATGATTCGAATGTTAACATCAATCCATTTAACATATCCTCAAAATAAAAAGTAAAGTCAATTCCGATATTCCAGAAAAGGGAAGTTTTGTTCTGATCAACAATGAGCAATCAACCCATCGATATGGTAGTTATATAAAATTGTCAAATGACTCAAATCAAATTAAAAAAAACTTATTAATTTTAATTATTTTTTTAAAACTCGCTATACCTTCCACCTTTTATCTCTTGTTTGGCGGGAGAGGGAAGAATTATTAAAGTAGGGTATAAGAAATTCGAAGTAGTTTACTACCAAGGACATCCGATGAGGGAATTGAGTGATGAATGAGATCATGGGTTCGAGCTTTTCTCCGCATAAAATTTTTATGGGCCAATTTTCGTATCTTTCAGATCAAACGTGAAGTAGTTGGATTGAGAATCGAATTTCTATTCTTATTCTTTTAGAAGTCGAAACTGTTTATTTTTCCGATCAACACTTTGGTTAGTATCGATTATAATTATTAAGTTGTTATTTGTTAAAGTTTCTCTTTTAAATTTTTAATTAGGCGTACAAATAAATAAAGTGCACATTGTGCATGGGTGGTAAGGTACCAATCTTTTACGCCTTCAAGAGCTTTCTACGAGAACCAATTAAAAAGAATATATTCTATTATGGGAAGCTCTAACAAACAAAAAGTAATGCATGCATGTGGATAAGGCAAATTGGTTATGGGGGAAGCCAAAAGTTATATCAAAATCTTGATTTCAAGTATATTATTCTTGAATTGGCTATAAATATAGATTTCAAAACATAGCAATAAGCATCTCACTTTTTGAGCAGAAAATCAAGAAAAAGAAGAGAGGTCTAAACATGAATAAAAGAGTCTTATTAGATAGCCAAGGATGACTTGCCTGCTCCTAGCCATTTTGGGTTTATAAACTGCAATCTTAACCCTCATGTAGAGTCATCAGACAGTCACCTTGGCTAATTTGATAGGCCCTTCTTTGTCATGCTAGATCTTCTCTTCTTTAGTTAATTGTCTTAATTGGAATTATGAGTATGTGTTCAAATCTTAATTAGATATGTGTTCAAATCTTAATTAGAGCCGAAATCAAGTGAAAATAAAAATATAAGGCTTCAAATATTTCAAGTCTTGGTGTGGAGATAGTGAAAATAAATGTCCATTTTTTTGGAGCTGAGGAATACATTTTAGAAGATAAAGAAGAGAAGCTTTACATGAAGATAAGAGTCTTATTTGGTAGCCAAGGATGACTTGCCCGCTCCATCTAAGAAGTTTTTACGTTAAAACTTTCCGGCCGGCTCCGGGCAGTCTCCTTTGGCTATGCGAATAAGCTCTTCTCTTTCATGCTAGCCTCTCTCTTCTTTCTTGTATGAAGTAATTTATATCAGCCTGCATGGTTTCAGCTATATAATTACTATTAGCTGATATCATAAATATTTATTTATATATTTATTTTTTCAGGAAGTGAACTCTACATATAATTACAAACGGAGGTGGCTTGTCTTCTTATCAAAATACGTATACTCTACCCACAATGAACATAAGATCTTACAATCCATATGTCAAACAATGTCTTCTGATCACACTTTGAACGCAAATTATGTTTTCAGGAAATATTTGTTCAAGTGCTGTAAAAGTCGTATATATAATTCCCACTTCTGTAATTTGACAATGGGTTTGAATTAAAATTGCAGCTATAGATTAGTTCTTAAGCTAGTCATGAAATCATACAACGGTGTAATATTTCTCTATTTGCAGTATATATCCCTTAAGCTCAAAATTATTTCTTGGAATATAATATATTATTTTCTATGATATTTATTTTTTTCCAAATCATCGAAAAAAATTATTTCGTAAATATCCTCATTTGAACTAAAACATTATTTACAATTGGTTTGATATATAAGTAGAGCTATACAGCATACATAGGGTAAGTCTTTCCATGAGCATATATTACTTAATCCACTTTATAAAAATATCATATTAAATACTTTTGCCTAAACCGAGTTCTGTTAGAAAATTAGTGGTAAAAAAATCAAATAGCGTTTAATTTGTTCTTCTCGAATAAGGTTTCGAAAACAGAAAGTCAATGAGATGGAGATTTTCCTTTCAGTGGCAAGAACGTTGACTTTGGAATGGTCCATCTTTAAGTGGATTGACGTGGTCTTGGAATCATGACCCATGAAGACACAGCAGAAAAGTCCTTTTCCTAGAAATAATGTAACTTTCCTATTTTAGTGAAAAACTTATTCTATCAATACACTTTACAATAATTTATGGAAATAATAAATCATTTATCTATATGGATTTTGGATCAAAGCTAGCATCATCAACATCCCATTTGAATATGGATTTTGGGAAAGAGTGATCTAACATGAAAATGAGAGTCTTATTTCCCATGTTAGGCTTTATCTTCTTTGCCAAATTGTGTGCACGAGTGCATGTTCATGCTACCTTGATGGTTCTATTATTTATATTTGTTCTATTTTCCATCATTATAAGAAAAAATTACTTTGATACTATTGAGATTGGATATTTAAAATAAAGAATTCATATAACTGGTTCTCACTAGTTTGGAATTAAGGCTAGTTATCATTGTTGTTGATACTACTGAGTTTCAAACTTAGAATCTCTTAGTTCACTAAAAAATAATTATTTTTATAAAAGCTTTTTACTAAGGGTATCATAATAGGTCATGACAAGATAACTAAATTTCTCTAACGCGAAAATTAAATAGATTCTAAATGAATTTGTATTATAAACGGGTGACCTATATATGACATGAATTTAAATAAGTTGTATCACGGGACTCGTTTAACTTGTATAACCTATTTAATGAAGGGTAAAAAAATAATTTCACATATAATATATACACTAAATGTTTATTTATGTGTTATATGAATCATTTTGATTGCATATAGACATGAAATGTATCATTTTTAATAGTAAAATTTTACAAATAGAAAACTACACATCTAAACGCGATTTTATAAAATTCAACGATTATATATTAAGCTTTTATCTGAATTTTGAAATTAGTTAATATTAGATACAAAAGTTAGTCATCATTGTAATAATTGAGTTGAAGTATTTGTCATTTAATGTTGTAGTTTAAATATTAATTCTTTTAATTTCAATTATAAAATATTAATCCTTAATGATAAGTTGAAGTATTAGTTGTTTTAATGTTTTCATTAGTCATGTGATAAATCTTTCTTAACATGAAAAAGAATCTTTGAATGGAAAAAAGTGGTTCTAAACTTTATATTTAAATAATATCATATACGTACTCAATGTGAAATTTTTTTTTAAAAAATCACATTTTAATATCAGAAATTTAATAAAAAAAAGACAAATATTACTAAGGATTAATGTTCAATTTCAATTAAAAATTTTTATATTTAAATTTAAATTTATTCTAAAAATTATTAAATTATGAACGAACAATAAATATAGATATATGCAATATACATGTAAATGAGGGAGTAAACAACTTAATTACATTAAAAATATAAAAGCGTAAAAAATAAAAAATAAAAACAAAAATAAACGGCTTACATATATGATAAGCATAAATTCTATGTTCATTAGACAGTGATGGTTTGATTATTTGTAAAACTTTGTATAAGTGTAAAGGTCCTCCAATCAAAGGATTATGATTCAGGTGTAAATAAGCCGAGCCGAGCTTGAATCTATCAAGTTCAAAGCTCGATTTAATAGAATTTAGCTCTGTTCGAGCTCAACTCAAAAGTCAACGAACTTGAAAATTTAGACTTTAACTCGACTCGATAAAAGTTTTACTTGAAACTCAAGATTTAACTCAGAAAACTTTAAACTCAAACTCAATTCGAGATTCGATGCTCGAGTAATCTATAATAATAATAATAATAATAGTATATATATATAAATTCAATAACGCTCAATAAGCTTTCGAGCTGAACATCATTACGCTAAAACTCCATTCACTCGTCTACACCCTTAATTCCAATTCTAACCTCATTTCATTCAACAATATCTTCAAAAGAAAAAATAAAGTCAATTTTGATTCCGGAAAAGGAAAGTTGTATTCTGATCAACAATACAATGAGCAATCAACTCATTGATCTGGCAGTTATCTTTAAACTTGTCAAATCAAATCAAAAACTTATTGACTATATATATATATATATATTTTACATTTCATTTTTTAGCATGGATCCATTTTCGTCCATAAAATCTATGGACTTTTTTTATTCTCAAAATGAATGTGTTTTTTAAGAATCAAATTTGTATCCATACTTTTATAAAGTTCATGACTATTTTCTATCGGACCAACATATTATTATTATTAACTATAATTATTAAGTTTGTGGAAAATATTTATTTCAATTTAAAATTTTTAAATAATCACATAAATAAAATATTTTTTACCGATGTATATAGTTTTTTTTTCCACTTACGTGAGGAGTGAGAGGTTTTGAATTTCTCTCGATCATATATATTTTCACCAATTTAGTGAATTTAGAGAAGAATTATCTTTTATTATATAATTTATAGTGTTACTTCGACTCTTCTGGGCTCTTAATGAATTAAAAAAGAAAAATTAAGTGCACATACGAGTCTTGTGCATGAGTGGTGTGGTACCCATCTTTTAAGCCTTCAAGAGCTTTCTACAGAATCAATTAAATAGAATATATTCTATTATGGGAAGCTCTAAGAAACAAAAAGTAATGCATGCATGTGGAGAAGCTAAAAGTTAGATCAAAATCTTGATTTCAAGTATATTCTTGACTTGGCTATAAATATAGATTTCAAAACGCAGCAATAAGCATCTCACTTGTTGAGCATGAAATCAAGAAAAAGAAGAGAGGTCTAAACATGAATAGAAGAGTCTTATTAGATAGCCAAGGATGACTTGCCCGCTCCTAGACATTTTGGGTTTATGCACTGCAATCTTAACCCTAATGTAGAGTTATCGGGCAGTCACCTTGGCTAATTTGATAGCCTCTTCTTTGTCATGCTAGGCCTTCTCTTCTTTGACTAATTGTCTCAATTATAGAATTATGAGTTGGTGTGGAGATAGTATATGTAAACATATCTATTTGCTGAGCTGGGGAATACTATTTTAGAAGATAAAAGAAGAGAAGTCTTACATGAAGATAAGAGTCTTATTTGGTAGCCAAGGATGACTTGCCCGCTCCATTTAAGAAGTTGTTACGTTAAAACTTTCCGGCTGGCTCCGGGCAGTCTCCTTGGCTATGCTAATAAGCTCTTCTCTTTCATGCTAGCCTCTCTCTTCTTTCTTGTATGAAGTACTTTATATCAGTCTGCATGCTTTCAGGTATATAATTACTATTAGATGATGTACGAAATGTTTATTTGTTTGTTTATATATTTATTTATTTATTTTTGTCAGGAATTGAACCCTACATGCAATGAGGGGTAGCTTGTCTTCTTATCAAAATACAGTCTGCTCGAACTGAACATAAGATCTTCCTGCCCATGTCAAACAATGTCTTTGAATCAAAATTGCTGCTTGTTGGTCCTTAAGCTAGTCATGATATATAACACATGGTGTAATCTTTCTTTATCTTGTAGTATATATTCCTCGAGCTCTAAATTATTTCTTTGTCATACAATAAAGTATATTCCATGATTTATAAACATTTATTATTTCCCAAACAATTAAATAATTTACATTCAGTAGTATATATTTGATGGTAAAAATTATTTCGTAAATATTAAAAAAAATAAAAATCAGATTGTATCCCATAACACTATTTTAATCAATAATGCGTGGGCTGAAATTCGAATTATATTTTATTGAAATGAAGATATTTCTAATTATACATTAAAAATTTTTATTTTTTTATTTTTATTAATTTAGTGAAATATAAATCTAAACAAGTATTTTCCGTAAACCTATCTCAAGCATTTTAATATTCAATTTGATACGGCTTGTTGACAATCTGTGGGACTGGGACCTTGGGTTATTAAAGGTTATAGAAGTCTTTTACCACTCGACCAAGTCATAGGTTTTATTCGAGATTAAGATAAGTTCATATATAGTGATCGACAAAGTTTATCCTATAAAGTACTTTTTGTTTCAACACTCTTTCTCCTGAGTAGTATATTATCAACTCCATCCAATCCAACCATCTAGTATTCAGAAATTTATAAATTACTAGTTATTTAGAACGTACAGTGCACGATGAATACCTATTATTTGTAATTGTTATATAATTTTTTTTTATTTATTTTAAATATTTATTATATATATAATAAGATACTGAGAAAAAAATAAATAGATAAATTTAATATTTTCTATTTAAATATCTACTATAACTTTACATATTTGTTTATATTAAAAATAATGATATAAATCATTCATTACAAATATTAGTTATAATTGTTTTCTTTAACCTAGTCAATCTCCTCCCTTTTGAAGAGTTGCTGTATTAATATGGGATTCAACCTTTTTCAATAAATTGTTTTACTGCAGAGTAGAAATCAGTATCGTTATTAGTTTGAACAATGTTATCTTTTTAAACTTATTGATGAAAATTTTAAATGTATTTTGTTACCTATTTGGCAGCAAGACCTATTTGTAAACGACGTTCATTGTGTAAATAGCATCCTTCCTTTTTTTTATCTAACTTTACAATGATTTCTGTTCTAGACATCGATATTTCTCTTAACAATGTCATATAGAGCTGTCCGTATGAGAAAACATCATGTGGTAAATAGACTCGCATGTTTGATATTGTTTGCTCCTGAGCTTTGTTTATTGTCACTGCGAAGCATATACGGATTGAAAATTATTTTCTCTTAAAATGGAATGGATATCCTTTATTTTCTATAGGAGAGAGAGGTATTTTAGGTAAAATACTTGCTTCTCTGAGTGTTTTCCAACTGTTTTTTCAACATAAATTACATTGGCTCCAAAATTTCTGTACACCATTCTGGTTTTGTTACACAGGGCATTCGAGGCATCTAAATTTTTGAAAAATATTATCGGGCAATTGACTTTCAATTCAAGTTTGTGTGGCGGCAATCTATTTGGCAGCAGAGTGTTGAAAAATTCCTCTTGGTAGTAGTTTCTTGTGTCATCTATTATTTCATCGAAATTGTTGTAGATCCTGCTCTGGCTAGGGAATAACTCTATCATCTTCTGATTCATTCCATCGACATATTAGATTTTTTTTGCTAGTATTGCACGACTTGTCATATACTGGCAAGAGTTTGCATTCTCTTTAAGCACTGGGAATACTTCATCAATTAATGATCTCTCGTTGGTTTCATTATTATCGTGCTTTACTGCAATCACTTTTGGTATCATTATGTTTCCCTTATAGTTTATCTGCTCTTCTCTGTCACCAACTTGAAGCAAGAATTCTCCTAAATATTTATCTACCATTGCTCTCATATTTGTCGTCAAATGCAATACTTTCATTACTCTCCAAAGATAGGATTTTACAAGGTTGATGCTTATTATTTTTTGTCTTACAGCTTTTGGCACCACCGACACAATCCATCTTTTTTTTCACATTCTTATTTTTTTTTCTCTTTCGAAACTTTCTTCTCACTTGGTTATGAAAAAATCTTCTTCTTTCTTTAATCTGAAAAAAAATTTGTATTTTTAACCGATGCACCTAATCACCTCCTATAATATTTACCTTTTTTCTTGGGTTCTTGTTAAAATAATTAAAATGAATATATTTTAATTGTTTAAAAATAAGACTTATTTTAAAAAAATTAAGATTTATTGTAAATCAAAGAGATTATATATGTATACCAAATCTATAAATCAAGTTTATTACAAATCTATAAATCTATAAATTTATTATAACTCTAAACACAAATAAAAAGAATAAAAAATTACTAAATTATAATAAATATAAATAAAAACTATTCTATCTATAAATTATAAAAGGAGAGAGTTAACACTTACTATAAAAAGAAAACATAATCACAAACTTAATAATTTCAAATTAACAAAAATTTAAAGTAATAATCTTGATAGTCAAAATAAATAAATTCTTGATAATAAAAAATAATTAAAATTAAACACACACACATATATATATATTTTTTGAATATATTCCTAATTAATATAATAAAAATAAGAAATTGAAATCATAATTAAGGATTAGATTAAATTTTCTAATAGAATTTAGATTCAAATAGAAATAAAAATATCAATAAAATTAAAAATGTTCTACTTAACAGATGACTAAATTATCATTATTATTAGCAATTAAATTTAAAGTTTTATAAGAGTATTCTAAAGACCCAATGTTCTTCCTATTCGTACTTTTATATATATTACTAAATTATAAGAAATATAAATAAAAACTTTCTATTAATTTATAAAAGGAGAGAGTTAATATTTACCACAATAAGAAAATATGATCACAAATTTAATAATTTCAAACTAACAAAAATTTGAAGTAATAATTATTGATAGTTAAAAGAAATAAATTTTTGATAGTCAAAAGTAATTAAAATTAAACATATATATATTAGTTTTGTAGAATAAATTCTTAATTAATATTATTATAATAAAAATAATAAATTGAAATTATAATTAAGGATTAGACTAAACTTCCTAATAAAATTTAGATTCAAATAGGAATAGAAATAATAATAAAATTAAAAAATTTTTAATTAACAAATGACTAAATTATTCTTATTGTTAACAATTAAATTTAAAATTCATAAGGACATTTTAGAGACCGATGTTTTCCATATTCATACTTTTATATATATATATATATTATAGATATAGATTATAGATAAATTTTTATTTATTTTTTATATATTTAGTACTTAAATTAATCTTCCTTTATAATAATAATAATCAATTACTACTTATCGTAATTACTATTATGTTGAACTAAATATTAGTGCATATAATTATCGTAATACTATTATATAACAATTTACAATTAGATTAATATTAGGATTTCTAATTGATTTAATATTTCTATTTAATTGATATTTAATATTTTTTAATAATTTTTTAAATAAATAATTTATAATCAACTAATAAAATACTAATAAGATTAAAACTCTACTAATTAAAATACGTCTAAATTATCCTTAATGACTTTGTTAATTAACCAATAAAAATAAAAGTTTACAAGGGCGTTTTAGGGAACCAATGTTCCCCTCCCCCTTTGTACTTTTATATATATTATAGATTAGTCTTTTATGATCTACCTTATCTACTAACTATATTCATTATTCGTACTCGTTTCAATTTTTTTATATCATTGCTCACTTTTACTTATTATTTTGTACTCATTTTTATTTTTTAATATTAAATATTGATTGTAATTTTATCTTATATTACTTATATTTTTATAATGTTAAAAAAAGATTCATATGAGATGAATGTGAATATAACGGCTAATTAATTAAACAACGTATATATACAGTCACATTTCAGTTCAATTTTGTAATACCCCGAAATTTTTATTTCGAAACATTCCCATTTAAATTTAAATTGTAAATTATTAGCCAATAATATTACGCCACGTAATATTATCGGGATCGAAAATCATTTTGGTTCGCCCGAAAATTTATTGAATAACTATTAATCGAATAA
>CANUEX010083847.1:0-17138 GCA_948099535.1 Jatropha multifida | reverse complement strand
GCCATTCAACATGTAAAAGGGAGTTTCATTATGCAATGAAGATGATGGCAGCCTATTAAGAAGAAACACAGCAGTTTGGAAAGCTTCAACCCACATATACAAAGGCAAATGACTATGAAACATCATTGTCATACCTAATTCCCGAATTACACGATGTCATCATTCTACCATACCAGTCTGTTCAGGGGTATAAGGACACGAGATTTGGTGTTTAATACCATTAGCAAGAAAATGAGATGACAACCTAGAATTAACAAATTCTCCTCCTCTGTCAGAATGAAAAATTTTAATGTGCTTGCCAAATTGTCTAAATACAAATTTTTCAAAAGCTAAATATGCAACAAAAAAATTAGGTTTCTGCTTTAAAGGAATAATCCAAGAGTATTTGGTAAATCATCAACCAAACATGCATAGAATTTAAATTTAGCAATAGACAATACAAGCGCAAGTCCCCACAAATCACAATGGACCTTATCAAAAGCAGCTAAACTAGAATGTTCTGAAGAACTAAAAGGAAACTTACTTAATTTCCCTAACTGACAACTATCACAAAGATATTTTGATTGTAATGAACCCTTAACATCTATTAAATTTTTATTACTCAAAATGGAAATCGCAGAAGCTTGAGGATGTCCCAATCTTTGATGCCAAACAGTAGTAGTACCTGCCTTAAAATGATTTGAAAAATATGCTTCAGGTGCACCAGACAAGGTATACAAATTACGCCTCTTTAGTGCTATTAGAAGAATTTGCCCCATTTTCCAGTCCTTTACATGAACAAAAACGTTAGAAAACTCATAGTTCATAGGATAATCATCACTTAATTGACCAATTGATAACAAATTTTGTTTTAATTTAGGAACTAACAAAACATTTGAAATTGGTAAATGATTTTTTTGCTTAATACAAGTAGTACCTACACCATCTATGGGCAAGAATGATCCATCACCAATAGCAATAGAATCCGTACCAAAATAATCATTAACAGTTTTCAACATAAATTTGTTACCTGTCATGTGATGCGAAGCACCCAAATCGGTAGTCCAATCAGCATCTATCACAGCGTTGTCCAGAGTAAGAGCAGCAAGAGCTTGTGGCAAATTCTCCTGTGGCGCCTTAAGAATCCACCAGCGTATCTTATCTATATGACCTGGTTTTTCACAGTACTGGTAGACTTCATCTTTGTATAGCTCTCGTTCTTCGGCTGTCATGCGTTGCTGCCAAGCTGGTGGAGGACGACGCTGTAAAGAAGAAGCTCCTTTATTTTGATTCTGACCTCGTGATTGTTGCGCTTGAAACCCTCGACCCTAAGAATTAAAACCAGCATGCCGATTTGGGTTCTAGCCCGTTTGTCTCTGCTGATTGCCATAAAACGCAACATGAGAGGTGATTTGATCAATCGTGGAATCTGATTGACTCGCAAATCAATTTCGTCGTTGATCAAGATTCTTCAGTTGTAGAGTCAATTCCTTATGAGTTGGACGCGGAGATTTCAACATCGTCGTAGTGAATGTTTCATATTGAGGCCCTAAACTAATAAGAAGACAAAAGACCTTCTCACCGTCTAGAACTATTTTGCCAATTGCGGCAAGATTATCGCAGATCTCCTTGAAAAGTCATAAATGCTCAGTTATTGACTTATTTTCATCTTTGCGAAAATAATTAAGTTGCCGCCTTAAGGTAAACTCTCTTTCTTGGGAGTGTTGTGCATAGGCGTCCTTTAAAGTACACCAAACAACACAAGCCGTATCCAACCCAATGACAAGTCCAAGCGATTCTTCAGTAAGAGTTCCAAAGATCCACCCTCGAAGTAATCGATCTGACTTTTGCCAAGTAATAAAACCATTAGAAAGCTGTGGTTCATAATTCTCTGGAATGGTTGTGGGAGGGGTAACAAATTTTTGAGTTGCTGGATATTCTTTCACGAGATGATCAGATAATTCCTGACTCTCAACTAAACTCAACACCTGCTCTCTCCACAGTGGATAATTTGTTTGTTTGAGTTTCAGAGTGACAAAATTGGTGAGATTTAATGAAAGCGAAGCCATGGTAAGCAGACGTTAACCTGCTCTGATACCAAGATAAAATTAAGGATTTGGAAGAGAAAATCTGAATATTGTATTTATAAATTGAATACTCTAACACTCATAAACGAGCTGTAGTCCTATGTTTATATAGTCTACCTTACAACAGAGTTTCGAAATACATGGCAAGATAATTTGAACTAGCTTACATAATTAAACTTATTACTCTTAGGACTCTTATCACTAAACACATTCAAATCAAGAATAAATTTACAGAATATTTTCAGCTGAATAAGTGGAACAACCTTATCTCTCTATTGCTCAAGCCTTTATCAGTTAACCTTATCACTCCAAGGGGTAGAATCATCCTTATCACTTCATGAGTTAATAGTAATGATGCCAGTTCAATATTCAATCTGGTTTTAAAAACATTGCTTCGAATCATCAGAGCTCAAAGTGCAGTGGAAGAGAGGATTGAATCCTTTCCTTTTGGTTTTTTTTTTCTCATTTCTCTAATGGCCAAATGATAGAGAGAGATGATATTTGTTACTCTGAAGTTAGTGATTTGTCTAAGAACAGTTCATGATTATAATTCAATCACAAGGGTAGACTCTAGGAGGAAGGTATTCATCCAACTGATAAACGAAAGGTTTTAAATTAAGGGTTTAATTGTCAAAAAGTTTTTGATTGATAAGTGTAAAATGCTAAACATTAGATAGTATAATGTTTTAGGAAACACTAATTCATCCTTTAAAAGCTACCATATGTATTAGTTTATCGAATACTGTAATTTTTTTACCCAGTCAAGATACTAAAAACTAATCTAAACGTTGTTGCCAAACATAAACTAAGGATGCATTCGGTTTAGTTGATTCAAGTAGTTGGTAGCTGTTTCGTACCCAACAGCTACAATATATGTGTTTAGTAAACCTTTTTAATCAGCAGCTGATAACTAATAGAAATCCTAATCAGTTATTATTTCTATAAGCTAATTTTAAAAACTTTTTCATTTCAGCTAGTAGTTGGGTCGTATTTATATTATAAAAAATAATTATTAATAAAATTATTTTCTATCAAATTAATTTTTTTATGATAATTTTTTTATAATTATTTAAAAAATTTTCTTAAATATTATTTTTGTTTATATTTTAACAGTAATTGCTAGTAAAATTTTACTAAATATGAACAAGAATCAACTAATCGCTGTCAGTCACCAGCTATTAACTGACATGAACCGTTGAACCAAACATGCCCTAAATCTTAAGTGGATTTAGGATAAATGCCAATAATAATAATATTAAAAAATGTTTTGTAAATAACTTGCCATTAGAATGATCTACAATTTAACAAACTGAAGAACAAAAAGAATTGTAAATTTTTATTAAATTGATAAAAAATAAAAAAATATTATTATATTTTTTTCCAATTTCTAATAAATAGGAAATATTGCAATGGGAATTCTACATTATAATTCGATAATCACAAAATTAAAAATTTGCTATTGCATTCCAACAAAATTTGAGATAAAATAACATATTAACCATTTATTATTATTATTATTATTATTATCCATTTGGTCCATATATTTTCATTTTTTTTTCCACCTTCGCTCCGCTTTTTAACTATTTCTTTCTATTTCGGACGACGTAAAAGTTCTAGCAATGACTTGTTTGTTTGTTCGTTTTGTGGGCATAAACCGCACGGTAAGTGGTAGCCCAATGTAACGCCTAAATTGAATTCTGCCCAAACAAACCAATTTCCAACCTCTTCGGAATCCCTTTTCTGTTCTGCAAGTTAATTTGCATTTTAACATTTCACCCACCCCTTTTGAGAGAGATGGCGATACGAAGACTGTTGTTGTTCTTGAAACCGTTTGATGTATGCCCAGTTAGCCAATCTAAGAGCCTCCCTCCAATCACCAATCCTCAGGTATTCTTCACATTACAACAATGTTAAGCTTTTCTTCCTTTTCCGAGTCTATCATTTGTAATGCTTTTTTTTTTCCGTTAGTCTTATAGCTGTTTGATGAAATGTCGCAAATGGGAATGCTGACTTCAAATGCTTAAAATCTATCTGATGTTTGGTTGCTAAGAATACGCAAGAAAATTTTAAATCTTTGGTTGCTATGTGTCTATTGCAACTCAATTAGCCGCGCACAGTCTGTTGTTTTGTTCGGCATTTAATGTTCATTGCTTTCTTTTTTGGTATAATTCTGTTGTTGTTCTGTATTGGCCAAAGGAGCAATATATCTGAAATTTGATATCAAATTGGTAATGTCTTGGAATCTTCTTTTATGGTAGATTTCTGAGAATCAGTAACGTTGTTGATTGAATTGATAGCTTCCCTTTAATTATTGGTATAGCTATTTTGGAAAATCTGTGGGCAGCTGCAGTTGTTGTGGGATCTGTTAAACTCATGGCTGGTGAAGTTGTTGGTTCAATGAGGTTGGAATTATCAGTTTCTGTTTACACTTTGATAAACAAGGATATCCAATTGTGTTAGATGTGCTTATTTTTTCTAGTTTTTTCTCTGGGAGAGATGGGATAGATTTAAACTTTGTGGGACGTTCTTATTTTTCTGGTTGTTATGGTACTGGATTCATGTTCTTTAGGCCCATGAGCATTATGTAATTTATTCTACATCTATGAAAGCCTGATCACACAGTATGGGATAGCGTGCTAACTATGATTTGAATCTGTGTTATTTGGACATTATTTATCATTGGAAATACAGTATAATCTATCTTGAACAAATTGCTTTACAACTGCTAGATGATGATTTAAAAATATCATATAACATGCATTATGATGTAAACAATCTTTAAGCAATTCTATAATCCTGCCGTTTATAAGGAATTACTGTTGATACTAAAATTTGAGCCTTTGTTAGAACAATTCTTTTGGTGGAGAAGTATATAAGGGATAATTTGATATGAGATGTTATCTGTTTGTCCTTTTCTCGCTTATTTGAAAAAAAAATGTTAAAACTCTAATTTGACCTTGTTTGGAGGTGCTGCAGGTGTTAGATTATCTGGACAACAGGCGTAAGGTTCACAAAGATGCTGTAAATTTCTGTAAAGACATTTTGCGGCAGAAAACAATTGATTGGGAACCCATATTGCGCACTGATTTGTCACAACCAATTCGTGATTTTGATTTAGTTGTTACTGTTGGTGGTGATGGCACTCTTTTGCAAGCGAGTCATTTCATGGATGACTCAACCCCAGTCCTGGGGGTAAACTCAGACCCCACTCAAGTAGAAGAGGTTATTTGATTTTTCAGTCTAAAGCTCAGATCCATGTGCAGTGCACAAGAATGCATTTCTTGTATTACCTGCATCATTTCCTGATGTTTATATCAACTAGGGAAGTATTGTTTTCTTGTTTGGTGCAGGTGGAGAAATTCAGTAGTGATTTTGATGCTACTAGAAGTACTGGCTATCTATGTGCAGCTACTATCAAAAACTTTGAGCAAGTAAGAACTGCTGTAATGAAGAATAAGTAGCAATTAAAAAAATTAAAGAATAAATAATAAAATGCAACTCTGACACACAGACACTTTTATGTGATTGTATGTTCACACATCACATAAGTAGAAGCTACTGTTAGATGGAAATCCTATTCGGACATCAGGTCTTGCAACCTATTCTCTTTATCTTAGGAAAGATCTATAAACTTCTATATTAATATTGATTTAACTTTTGGAGTAAGAACTGGCACTTGAGTTGATTTAACTTTTGTTCAGACCTTGCTCTTATTTTGTTGTTGTATATACAGTTATTCTTTCTGTTTGCCGGTTTTCTTGTTTGACTCTATATCATTATCCTCATAGAGAGTGCACAAGTTGTTCCAAATAAAAGTCCTGGTTTAATTATTGAATGATAAGCATTTCTTTCAGGTACTAGACGACATCCTTGAGGGTCGACGAGTTTCTTCTAACTTAACAAGGATGTCAGTGAGAGTAAATTCACAACTGCTTCCAACATTTGTTCTCAATGACATATTGGTTGCACACCCTTGTCCTGCAACAGTTTCACGGTTTTCATTCAAGTGAGTGATTTTCCCATTAGATTTGAATAGTATATTTAGATTTTTGTTATCCCATATGACCATGTTATTCTTCTTGTTGACAGAATTCAAAGGGATAGTGAATCATGTACCCCATTAGCAAATTGCCGATCAAGCGGTCTTAGGGTCTCAACTGCTGCTGGATCAACTGCAGCAATGCTTTCTGCAGGTGGATTTGCAATGTCCATTCTATCTCAGGACCTCCAATACATGGTAAGAGAGCCAATTCCACCTGGAGCAGCAATTTCTAGTTTGATGCATGGGATAATTAAATCAGATCAGTCCATGGAGGCCAGATGGTTTTCTGAGAAGGGTAAAATATACATTGATGGTTCTCATGTATGCCACTCTATTGAATATGGGGATACCCTTGAAATATCTTGTAAGGCCCCAGTTTTGAAGATTTTCTTGCCCCACATTACGTTATCATAATGCATGTGAAATCAGTTTAGTGTAAATATCCGTAAGAACAAAATAACTTGGAGATTTGTTTGCACACTAATCATTAGCGAATAGGATATGCTTGTTAGAATTGAAATTTAGTGTATGGGTGTGCGTATACACCGATTTTAGCCTGTAGCTAAATCATTATCTACAAAGAAAGTTAGTTATTTTTCTATTAATTACTAAACTAATAGGTCTTCATTCGTCAATTTCAAAATACTTGTTATTATAGATATGTAACATACATATAATGCATAATCTCAATTCACTAGCAACACCGAGACAAGCAATAAGGTAAATACTTTTCGAATTCATAATCACCCATATCTGATTCTTCACTCTTAGAATCGAAATGCAACAGAAACTTGATTCTGAAATTGAAATTGCAACTCTACTCTTGTAGAGCGGGGTAAAATAGCAAAATGAACTTTTGGGATAGAATTCTCATAGTACCAACAGTATGCTTCTAGTTTAAATCTAATTTCTCAGTCTACCCATTCTGTTTCATCAGATATTGTTAACGAGCCAAATATTGCATCGTCGGTGCTACGAGGCCCATAAAAAAATGACCTGCTTTGGATTACATCATCCATGAATAATTTTTAATATTTGCAAGTTCTCTGTGTCGTCTCATTTGGATCAACATTAGAGGTTGATGCCATAGGATTACTATTGGATGAAAATGTTTCCTGATTCAACTAAATTTTTAAAGTTACAAATTTAGGAGTTTAATATTTATTTATCTTAGATCATTTTTAATTTAACAATACAAACATTTATTATTTTAAAATATCATATTATGTATAATACAAATATATTACATTGATATCAATTTAATAGAAATAAAATCAGCATCTATTTAACAAATATTGCAAATAAGGAACTGAGTTAATCTCTTAAGTGGATTTTCTTGGCTTGTACCATATTTACTCTACGAAATATGCGGTTCATTACTAAAAAGAATTAGTATATCTTTTAGAAACAATTATATTTTTTAAAATGATAAGCAATAATAATAAGTTTATTAAAATTTATAATTTTATATGAAACTCAACGCATGATGAAAGTAAATTCTAAAATAAGAATACTTAAACTATTAAATTTTAGTACACTTTATCACATAACTAATAATGCATTATACAACTGTCCACGTAATCTAATATGGGTATATCGTACACGTCTTGCATTCTCGCGTTTATAATTAATGATTTGGATATCAGTAAGTATACAAAAACTTTTTGTCATTTGTCATTAGCACTGATTACATGTTCCTGCAAATTTTTAGATTTCAAACGTATATATTTCTTTAAATATTTTGTTGACTTTCTGCTTTACATCTTCTTTTCTAAATACTCTCGGGCTGAGTATAATTACAATCATCTACCAATTATACAAAATTAATGCTCAATATTAATTACTTATATTTCTTATGCATATAATTGTCTAAGTAAAAAATTATGTATAAAATATTTTTATTATTCCAAAATAATAATCCACATCATGATTTTATTTCAAAAATAAACAAGTCAAAAAGTTATTTTGATTTATTGTATATTTTATATAATAAATCAAAATAAATGTGAAATTATTGAATAATTCATATCTACAATCGATTAGATTGATCTAATTTGTTAATAATATAAAATACTTAATTCATGAAATTAAAGTTTTTTGGCATGAGATTTAAACATTGAAATTACAAATTTAAAAAAAAAAAGTTATCAAGTGATTTCAGATTTAGTCTCATATTATCCCTATGTCCAAGTTCAACAAATTCTATTTTTGGTTCATAGAGTTCTTTTGTACAAGCAGAAGCAAATATTGTTGTGAAGAGATTGCAATAAAATATCATGTAGTATCAATTATATTGTTACTGTATACAATTTCCAACAAGATAGCAAAATAATAATAATAATATTATTATTATTTTTTTTAAAAAAAGAAATAATAGGCTATTTAATTCTTGAAAAAAATAAAGCAAAATAAGAAACTAAATCAAAATGATTTTTAGGTATTTACTTTGAGATAAGATGATCAATTCAGTTCAGACTTTTTTACATTTTAGGACATATAATTATATCAATTTGTGTTTATCCACTGAATTTTTATATTTTGCCCCACTGAATTTTTACTTTTATACATTATCCCCGCTGCCTTAATTTTCTGGATCCGTCGTTGACTGATATACTAACAATGATACAATATCTGTTTATCTAATATTTTTAAAACCGGACTAGACCTGCCGATTTGATTAGTTAAATCGCGAACTATTGGTTGATTCGATCTGGTTTGACATGTAAAACCAGATTGGTAAAAAATGGATAAACCTGAAAAAAACCGAAACCGGCAGACCGAGTTTGAACCGGGTTTTACATTTATGCAACTCGGTTTCTAATAAAAACCAAAAACCCTAAATTTTTCTTTGTTTCGTAATGGTTGCCTCACCCCTTCTCTCTTATGTTTTGTCACTCCAAAATAAAAACTCTCTTATCAAACATTCTCTTTCGTTCTCTCGTTCACCCCAAAAATCAGAATCTCTCATATATGATCTTCCTTTCCCGCCATTCAAGTGAAGACGGGTAAAGTTTCTCATTTCATGTCATCGTTGATCCAACGAATTTGAGGTATTTTGTTTTAAAACTTTGGATTTAACAAAATTTGGGAGTTTTTGATTGTTGTTTTAGATATTTTCTTTACTAGGCTTTTTGATTTTCTTGATTTTTTCTGATTTCGGAAAGTGATCCAAATCAATTGAAATTGCTTCTTTTTCTTTTTTATCCTCTTGTAAAAAAAAAAAATTATCTTAGATTGCATGCAAGATTAGTCTGGGATTATACATGATATATTAGAAAATTTTGGAAGACTAATCAGTGTCAGTTAAACTCAGTCAGAGTCCATTTGAATAAATAACATCGAACCCCAGAACATTCTTCTGAATAAAGAAATTTGTACATAGAACTTCAAGTTAAACAAACAAAGAAACAGGTTAAATATCCACCGTTCAGATTGGGAGGTGATTTAAAAAAAAAAAAAGAAAGAAAATCATTGATCAATGGCCCATCCCAATTATTATTAATTAGAATATGTGTGATTATTTATATATAGTACATGTAATGTGTGAATGACGTAATTAAAATCTAAGTATATAATAATAAAACAATAGTAATCTGAATTCATATAAAAGGAGAGCAGTAAATTAAACCTGAAATTGGTTTGTTTCACCAACTGCATTAGGAATTCTCAAGTAAAATCCCTGCCTTGCAAACACAGACGTTACAGTTTTTGTCAAGCGTTTGAGAAGAAAACGTTTCAAACTTTATGATCACAGCACTAAAGAGATGACTTTGTAAGCTCTTAATGAATCCTCCAACACAATGTAATTGCAGAAAAACTATATCTACATATATGTTATTTACTGGCAACTGCTTCACCTATACAAATATTCCTCATGTGAAAACAAATTTAACTCGCAAAATATCAGAATGTTGTCTTTTGCTTTCTTGTTTTCTCTAAAGGAGAAAGGGGAAACTAGAAAAAATAACTGGGAATTTTATGTGCAAATTAATCCTTACAACTAGAAGCACTACTGATCCATCCAACTGCAAAACATCGACTTGAAGCCTATAGCCTGAACAAAAATTGGCAGAAATAATTTCAGAAATAGATATGATTTCAGTCAAGCAAACCTAACAAGTTAGCTACTTACGTGAACATTTGAGGGCGGCTACGAGAGAGCTGAGGTCGCTTTATTGGAGAGAGAATCAAGTTTCTTAATGTCATTGAGGTATTGCCAGGTCCACCTCCGAAAGCAGGCCGAGCACCAGGTCTCCTGTTCCCAGCATCAACTGGGATGGCTGCTTGTTTTGCAGGTGAGCCACCAGAAATTTCAAATGGACCAGAATTAGAACTGTTCTGTCTTGCTGGCCACACATCTTCCCTAGGCCCTGGAGTTGGAGGATTGAAAACCGACCAATCTGCACAATGTAAGTCAATTGGCTTTCGAAATACTAAATTGAAATGGGATAATTACATTAAGGTAAAATGTCATGAAGCCAAAAGTTTCCACCGCTTTAAAGCTTTATAAAAGCTTCTAATCCAAAGATTGCTGCTTCTTTGCAAACATTAACAGGCACCTATATTACCCCTTTGTTACAGTAAGAAGAAAAGGGTTTACCTTTGTGGATAGGATCTCTGTTATCCATCATGGTAGCAGCTGGGCTAGAGAAAAAATCAGGCTCATTTCTTGAATAGAAATTGCCGGTTGGTTGGATGGCTGCTCTTTTTATTGATTCGTACTCATTCCTCAATTGATCATACATCTCATCGAGCTTCCTCTTTTGCCTGGAAGTCAAATATAGCAGTGTTTACTGGAGTCAAATTCGGAAAGCTAACCTTAAAAATCAACAAAAAAAATTAAACCTTTTGGAGAAAATGATAGTGACTGACCTGGACTTCTCGGAAAATTTTTCTTGAAGCTCTTGCTTATCCTTGGACAAGCTCTCAATCTCCTGTTCCATCATCTGACACCTTTTGGCCATTTTTTGATATGCAGTATGGACCTGCTCCAGTTTTTCTGTGAACTTTTCTTGCATGGCCTCACACTTTTGCCTGCATTGGGCTACAATTCTGTTCATCTTGTACTGCATCTCCAGCTCCTTTTGCCCAATGTAGAACATCACACTTCGATATGCGCTCTTCATTACTTGTTTCATTTAAGGAAACGCACGTTTATTAAGTGTGGCAACTCTCTAAAATCAAAATAGACAGTTATTTTTCCCCGTTTTTTTTTTCTTAATCCTATTCTATTTGATAGCTTATGATCTTCAGGGGGGAATTTTAATAAGCTGAAAATTTATTAGGACATTATAGAACATACATATTTGAGGAGATACTCCAGCCATAGCCATCTGCAACAAAAATGATTGTGAATCAAAAAACAACAAACAATTAGAAAAGTAAGAAATTAGCATTGTCATGAAAGAACAGAAAAAGTAAAGAGCCGTTTTTAATGCTCAAAGTGGAGTTCTTCCTTACATTTATCCATTCGTCATTTGGACTGATATCCACAGGTTTCATAAGGCTGACAAGTGGAAAAACAAAATTAAAAACTGAAATTGAAAAGAATGAAATGTTGGCAAAAGTTAAAACTGAATATGTTTACTTGTGCAACAGTGACAGGAACCTTCGTTTATCCGAATACCCTTGGAAGAGTTAACAAAATATACAAAATAGAGATACAAGTAAGAAGATCGAACATCAGCATTAATGTGAATTGATGGGCTTATTCTGCTTAGAAATGATTCTGTTTGTACTGAATTAAAACCTCATTTTACTATTCCTCCAATTATCCATGCCTGAAAATCACATACAATTAAACAACCACATTTTAAATGATATTGACACCAAAAAGCAACATAAGTTTTAATTATCACGATTAGCAAAGGATTGCTCACCTCTTAGAGAGCACTTGATCACATATCGGACATGCTCCATCATTACCAAGAATCTTGCTTGCATCTTCAGTGCCTATAATCTTGTTAAGCAAACTATATATGCACGGATCATAATTACTCTCAAGAAGGAAGTAAAAGAAAACATAAAGTACAAAACCAAAAAAGCACAGAATCATAATCTGCAGTTGGATACACAAGAGGTGACCACAAGTAGTGGTAATAGCTCGCCCTTCCAATTCTCGCCAGCACGCGTTGCATCTCATTTCAACCTCAATTACAAGACTTCAATTCATAATTAATCTGGATATTGCTGCTGGATCACGCATAAGAATCATACTGCATCACTATTGAGTTTGACAAGAAAAGCAACTTTTGTCCCATTACAATGACAACCAAAACTGCTAAACAACATGAACATAAATGATGCAACTGATTAATTTACTTAGAGATTCATCCCTCCAGCAATGCAATCAATCACAGAATCGTGAAATTGGAGGACTAGTAATTACTTTTAGCTAAACTTACATTTGAACAAACAGCCCAAAATCTTAAAGACATTAGCAGAAAATCATGGTGGTAAATCCAGAAAATTCATTGAAATTAAAGAAGCTCAGTATACTTTTGGAGTGATTATACAGCTATAAATTCAAGCAAGTATTCAAATAAGAGTAGCTCAATTTGGCAATTATTAATTGCAAGAACTTTTCTGTCTTCAGTCTGATCATAAGCGCATAATATTGTATAACACAAATTCAAAATCCCAAAGACAGGTTAGTTACATCTATGAGTCTGTCAAAATGAAAGGTTTAAAATATGAACCCTCTTCAACATGTACTATAATTAGAGCAACTCGTGAAACACAAATTCACAATGGCAAATTCAAATCACACCTTATCAAAGTTGCTTCTTGACAATTTTACGTTCTTAATCTACATGTAACAGGTAAAGCTGGAGACAATTGTTTTGCTTCAAGACCAATTGTGTATCTAAAAGTGAAAAAAAAAAAAACCATCAAATAGAGCAAAATCAGAACATAAAGGTGGAAAAAAAAATAATTAAGGGACAAAAAAAGAGAGACAGACATACGAAGAAGAACATGCCCAGTGCTCGCCAAATTAGGGTTTTAGCTGAAAATTTCCAGGCAAAAAGCTCAATCAAACTTCAAATCAACAACAGAAAAATCGAAAGAAAAAGTTGAAATTGAAATTCCCAGCGTAAAACCACAAAAAACTAAGCAAAAAAAACTGAAATACGAGCAGAATTTAGCAAAGTTCAAAGGTACTCAGCCTAAAAAATTAACTGAGATTCGTTATGAAAAATTTAGATTTTGCTGTGTGATCTGGTACAAGTCCATACGAGAGATGGATGCGAAACACTAACCTGAATGTGAAGGATTGAGGATGAGAAAAAATGGCGCGAAGATTTCTTCTTCTCTGCCCGTTTGGTTTTTTGAATGAGGGATGGCGGCAATGCGATTTTGTCGTTCCTCGTTTTGAAAATGTTCAAATTTCGTTAATGGAAAATTTTGTTAATGGTCAATCGGAGCTTACGCATAGAACAGAATTGAGCAGCGGAGATAGCCAGTTTTAAGTTTAAACTTAATCATATTCGACGGTATCGTGTTAGGAAAATCCTTCCATGAAACGGTGCCGTAAACAATTCAAAAAATACAATTATTATTGGGCCCCTAAGGTTTGTAATTTTTTTTAGAACCTCAAGTTTGAAATACTAAAATATTAAGAAAATTATAATTTTTTTAGGATTTTAATATTCTTTTCTATGTAGTCAATTTAAAAAATTCAGGAAATTTATATTTTTCTTTCTAAGAGTACCCTCAAATATAAAGAAATCAAAGATTGACGGTTAAATAATGAAATAGGTACAGATAAATGAAGAGAGAAACTAGCTGCTAACACAAGGATATAACAGACATTTTTCTATTTTCCTTTTCTTTTCTTAGCAAGAACAATTAGGAATTTCATTATTGTCAAGGCTACGCTGACGTAGGTCCCAGGAAAGGAAACTAATGAACCGAATCAATCCTGTTCAATGCTATTTTACATAGTCGATTTTATTTGACATTCAATTAAAAAATAAGAATTTTTTAATTGAGTTTAATTTTTAGTGAACATGCAAATAAATTTAGCTTTATTTAAAAATAATTAAAATTGAACTAACGAACTGAATCAATTTGATATAATATACACTTAAAACATACTTTTATCTTTCGCTTAATTACCAAAAAAAAATTCCATCATTTACGTTTTTCTTTTTAATTCAGAAAATGCCTTCAATTTCATTCATTAACACTATATATTTATTTTTTATTATCAATTTCCTAGCGAATTGTGGGACCATTGACAGTGTAAATTACTAATTAAAAGTCCATCAAAAATCAATTATTTGAAAATAATAACAAAATAAGTTCTTTCAAACGTTTAATGAAATTAAAAAAAATTGTTTCAATAGTACAATCTTCTAATTTAAAAGTTCTAAAATTAAAAATAAATGATAAAAAAAATGTAAAAAAAATGAATACATAGATATTAATTGAGCCAATTTTGAATGGAAATATAATTGACAAAAAAAATCAAATTTGAGAATAATTAAATAAATTAGTTAAATTTGTGAAACGTGTACAAGTTTAATTTTTTTTATTTAGCCTTTCTCTTTCAGTGTATATATTAATTAGATTTGATTTTGAACCAAATCTAAATTTATTTTGCAAAAAATTTAAAATTTAAAATTAAAAAGTCAATTTAGTTTAATTTTTATTAAAACATAAAAGAAATTGATTTATTCAAATCAAATTGAATCAACTTATAATTTTATATAATTTTCGGTTCGATTCAACATACACCTAAAAGATAATCAGCCTTCTATAGTTTGGATTGATCCAAAACGACCTAATACCCAACGTTCACCCTCATAAAAATAGTACTAATATATCAAATTCAAAAAGAAAATATACAAATCAATAGATCAAAACCCAACAATACAAAATTTCATCCTTCCAAAAAAAAAAATTTCATTATACAAGAATTAAGAAAATATTAAAAAAAAAAATCCACAATCTGATCTTCATATTTACATCATCTAGTTCTCTACATACAACAGCAGAAAAAGTACTATAATCTTCTAATATTGGAGCACCAAGCGTCTACCACAAACAGAGCAATAAAACTTTCTCTTAGTCTTGAAATAGAAAGGCAAAAAACAGAACCTCCACTGACTCTCAACATCCATAGCCTGAATCATCCCTCCACAGTACGGACATGCCCCAGGCGCCGGCTGCCTCGCGATCACTCTCTCATCTTCATCGCAAACAAACACTAAGCACATCTTCTTTTCAGATCAAGGAATAAATGAATGCGAGTTTTGAATGATTTTTCGTATTTATATATTATTTTATTTATGGGGGTTTTAAGAAAGGGTTTCTGATTTCTAGAGAGCCGTAGATGTTTGATTGAAATGGAAGGGAGGTGGAAGGAGACAAGTGCGCGTGTTGATCCAGAAAATTCCAATCTAACCGACTTGTGTCTTGATGCTTTTCGGAAGATTAGAATTTTTGTATGCGTTGTTGGCAAGAATATTCCATGTATTGCGTCTTATTATCTGAATAACTAGTCTTAAACAGGGATGGAACTTCAGCGATGCCACGGCTATCCAATCACATTTTAACAGCTGGAACAGTGATTATACAGATTTAGAATGAATTCGGATAATATTTTTACTATCTTCAACAATTCAGATACCAATTACAGTTACCCGTTTACTAAATATTTCAAAATTTATTTTTTTAAAAATAATTTTATATATATATATATATATATATATTAACTATAATTAATTCTATAATTATACTCCCTTTGTTATATTTAAAAATAACATTTGATTTTTTTATAAAAGACTTAAAAATGATCAGAATACAATAATTTTTTAAAAATATATGATATAACGATAATTTGTTTTTCTTAAAATTAAAAACTCTCTACCAATTTGCTACAAAAACACCTAATAAATATAAGTAAAATTATAAAAAAATTAATACACTCCTAAAATCTTAAGTGGGTGGTTAAAATGAAATAAATTAAATTAAAATGCCCATTTGTTGACATTAAAGTGGAACGGAATGAGTATTTAATATTTATATTATATTTTTTTATTAAATCAAAATAAAAAAAATTTAATTTTTACTTGCTATTTATTTTAAAAAGTTAAAATAAAAATGTTTTCAATGCTAAAAGGGCAACTATAATGGGGAATGGAATGATTTCGGATGGTAAAAATGAAAATTGTAAAACTGTGAATAGAGTTAGATAATTTGAATTGTTCGAATTTTGCATTTGTACATACATGAGTAATATGATATCTATGTGAAGCATGCATACATGTAGCAATCGTATATAGGTGAAGTATCCGAAAATTTTAATTTCAGAAAGTATTCATTTAAATTTTAACTCTAAAATTTTGGCCAATAAATTTGAGCCACGTAAAAATTAATCAAACCCGTAAACCCATTTGATATTGTCGAAAATCGATTAAAAACCAAGTGAAATTTATTGAGCTAGACCAAACTGATTTGAATTGAACCAGTAAGGTCCAGCATAATCTAGAAAATTCTAAATTTATTTTTCCTTTTTCTTTCTTTTCCACGACAAACCCATTTCTCCTCCTCTCTCTTTTCTCTCACCGACTCCCTCTCTCACCTTCTCCCTGGACCGCCAGCCACGACCACCAACGGCAGTAGCTCCTCCGCGCACGGCTTGAACGGCAACCGCAGTTCGCTGCCTCTCCTTATAGCAACGCCATAGCTCCTTCTTCCTCCTCCCCCTGTCGCGCGAACTAGACCAGTGCTGCAGCCCATTTTCGGCCACTAGCTGCAACTCAGCAGCTCCACCACGCACGGCAGCAAGCCCAGCTTGCTATTTCGGCCACCGTCTCCTCCTCTCCTCTCAGACGGAATTCAACCTTCAAATTTGTGATTTTTGAACTGAAATTATTTGGTATTAATTTTAAACTATTTTCAGAATTTAATTAGTTAATTTATTAATTAGTTAGTAGTTAAATTTTAGTATTTTGAATGATTAAATTTATTATTGATGTGGTTGGTTAATTATCTAGTTGATTATATATATATTGGTGAATTTT
>CANUEX010083816.1:0-13674 GCA_948099535.1 Jatropha multifida | reverse complement strand
GGCACAATTGAGATTCCATTTCGATTATTATAATAAATAATAAATTACCGAGGTATGGTATACAGCACAGCAAACCCAGTATGGCACCTGCACCTGTACAGAAGGGGGACAGGCTCAACTACCTTTGGCAGAGTGTATCATTCATTCTATTACACACAAGGGTTGACCTTTCCTTTGAATCCTAAAGGGAGTACTCCTTAAGAAAAGATGAAGAAGAAGAGAGTTCGAAGGTTTGAAAGTGAAAAAGATGAGTTTTAAGACTAAGTGCTCTTAAGTGATGGTTTTAATGTTTTGCTTAAGTACTTTTTAGCTTGAATTATGTTCTTTTAAGGAAGGGAACTCTTTCCTCTTTTGATGACCTAAAGAGGCCGAACCACCCTAAGGTGGTAAGGCATGTGTTTTGTCTTCTAAACATTGATTTCTAAGTATTTAAAGTTATGTATGTATGTGTATTTAAGAGACATGAATTTGATTTAGAACATAAGAAAGATTTGATAAGTATTTACAAGTTGTAAGTTAAGCAATTTTGAAATAATAAGTATTAAGTTATGAGATATTTTGCAAAGGACTTATGTATAAGTAATAAGGCTATTTATAAAAGAATGGTTTTGATTTGGGCTCCACTATGCACAATTGAAATGTAGTAAGATGAGATTAATTCCAATATGTGAGCATGCTCGGCTTATCAGGCCATTATGTTATGTGAAAGCTATGATCATATGCTAGGGTTATAGCCCTTCTGAATAAGCAGACGTGCTTATTATTATGTGATATGTGGTGGTGCTTTCACAGGCCACAATTATGTGATGTGTGGTGGTGCTTTCACAGGCCACAATTATGTGATTCAGAAATCGAATCTATTTATATTTATTTCTGTTTATGTACGAGCCCTTATCTAAGAATGAAATTTTATTATGTTATAAGGAAATCGGAGATATATTCGCATTTATGGAATTTTTCTTATTTCTTTATGATTTTTGAAATATTTTAATTTAATTAGTACGTCTTCAGTACTTACTATATACTTGATTTGAGTATTTTAAAGCATATTTGAGATTTGTTGCTTTGACAATTCTTTGTTATTTTAATCAATAATTATTTAGCACTACTGAGTCTTCCACTCAGCGCGTTGATTTTCATCACGTGCAGGTTGTGAGCGGTGGATGCTACCTGAAGACCGGAGGCGTAGCATCAGAGATCTGTGATTAGGGTAGGATAATTTTTTAGATGTAATTTTGGCATGTATAAAATTATTGTTAACTATTGAGGTTGTAAATATTGGATTGTAAATTAATAAGGATTGTGATTAATTAAGTAATATCTTCCTATTATATTTATGGTGTGCGATTATTAATAAATATTCCGCTGAATGAATAGTAAAATTATATGTTAGACACTATGTGAATGAATGAGTATTTCAAAGTGCTGTGTGACTGATTGTATTGTTTTGGAGTTTGGAGGTTTGGAGGATTAAATATTGGAAATGTATCCGTTTTTCTTGTGTGGCGAGTTAATTTTTAGGGTAAACTCTTGCGAATTTTTCGTAGGAATTTCCTTAAACTTTATTTTTAAAAAAAATGCTTGACTCCTTATGAAAACTTAGCCACTTCTAATATATGATCTAGAATTAATAAGTGAGATAAATTGGTGCTCCGGCATTAAATATGGCATTCATCGTCTGGTCCTCCGAGATTAGGCAGTGGGTGTTACAATCTTGAAGAAGATGGCTGAGAATCATCGTGATTGGGCTAAACAATTATCATATGCTTTGTGGGGTTATCGGACCACCAACAAATCTACTAATGGGGCAACTCCTTATTCTTTGATTTACGGAATGGAAGTTGTTTTATCGACTAAGATAGAAGTGCAGTCCTTGTGCACAATGATGAAATCTAAATTTCTAGAATGTTAGTGGGCTGAAAGCCTTTATTAATAGTTAGCTATCCTAGATGAAAAAAGGCTTAATGTTAGATTTATGTATCAGCTATACAGAAGGAGAATGGCTAAGCACTTCAATAAAAGAGTTTATCCAAATCTATTAAGAGTAGGAGATTTGGTCGTGAAGCAAATGAAACCAAACTCTTATGAACCTACAAAGGAAATTCAAGCCTAATCGGGAAGGTCCACTTCTGATCAAAAGGATTTTTTTGAAAGGTGTAATGAAGCTATCAGACCTAGAAGGTAATGGCTTATAGAGCCGATCAACCTAGACGAAACATCTATGGCAAGTTCTAATTAATTAAATTCATCTTTTTGTGGTTTTATTAACTTTGAAGATTGATGTGTCAGGTTTATTTATCATAGTGCAAATGATGTGAATTTATATTGTTTATATGGAATAAAAAGGAAATATTTCAAACATTTTCAAGAAAAGGTCCTTCATTCATAAATAAGTGGTGCAATTATGAATGTCATACTGATAATAGTTGTTTAGTATATATCATTAAAATGCAAGATAAGTACATCTATCTGCTAGATCCTAACAAGAATCTGGTGGCTAGAAGGCTGACTAAGCCATCCATTTTATGCAAGAAGACATTGCTTTTGCTAATTCGAATTGAAGGGTGATATAAAATTGGTCTATTTCCAGCATCATATCCATAGTTAGTGCATTCATCCTAGTTAGAAACTCTAGCTTCATATCAAAGTCACGGTCAATATCGTCACTATCATCAATATTATCACCAACTCTAACCTTAGAATAAGCCTACAGCCATAAGTAGTAATGGGAAGAAGATGAAGTGTTAACTGCATTAAGAACGAAAATTATGATATGATTGGACCAGGTAGCAATGAAGTGAGACAGAAACCTCTAGGTGATCAATCTTCCCTCAAACCGAGTGTAATTAGGGATAGCCTAATGATGACCATACTGCCTAGCTATACAACTCAGGTAATAAGCAACCACCATGGTTAGTCCACACAGGGGCACGCAGATCAAATATGACGAGACTATAACTCAATCTATGTACCATCAAGGACAAGTTCATCTGATGCCTTCAAATATGATATTTTGAAAGATGGTTGTCCAGTCCTCAATAGTATTTCCAATCAAGCGATGATGGCACCAGCAAAGAGTCTCGACCTGTAGTTGTGCATCAAATGATTTGATGGTGGGATCTTTACCTGTAGCTTCTCATAAGCCCATAATTATAAATAAATGCCAAAAAAAGAAGAAAAGGGGGAAAGCTCGTTAAGCCAAATACCCATAAGAGCGGCTTAAGCAAAAGTTAAAGCATAGATAAAATAGAGATGCAGTTACCTACAACATAAGTGGACTCCCCGTCAGACCAGGTTCAGAGTTTGGTTCCCAATCATATTCTCCCAACGAAGTTAGCTTGTAACATTCCATTTTTCAATGTCTTTTGTAGTGTCGATAATAGTGATTTATCGGTCCATGAATAGTATCATTGGTCCAAAAATTGGTATTATTTTGGTCCGAAAAAATTACTATACATGTTTAATATTTTATTTAATATTTTTTAAGCATGTTTGCATGATTTAGGTGGGTAGAAAGTACTTAATGAATATTTTTGGAGAATTAAGGCATTTAATGAATAGTGTTTTATAGTGTAGTATGTTAAAGAATAATTGAGGAATTATTTTTGTGAAATTAATTTAATTAATTGGTGGAGTTAAATAATAATTAAAGGAGAATTATTTGAGGAATATTTAGAGCCCTTGGATGAGAATACCTTGACTTAATCATAGCCATTCATTTGGCATAAAATTAAGTAGTCATGTCTGACTTTGCCACTTAAGTGGACAACACATCAAACACTATTCACTTATCTTCATCCCCTTTCTTCCATGCCAACTTCATCTTCTTCTTCTTCTCTATTTCTTTTAATTTCTTACCACTAAACTGCCTTAAATTTCATGAATTAAACCAAAGTCTAGTAATTAAAACTTAAGAATTAAGTAAGAGGAGTAAGAATTTGGAGTCATAAGCTTAAGAATTTGAGGTTATCACCCAAGTAAGTTGTGATTTTTGTGTTTTGAAAATTAATAGGTAGAATTCAAGGTTTAGACATGTAATTGATGCGTTAAATCATGCTCCATCTATTTCTTGTGTCAATTTTTGATTTTAATGTAAATTTTCTTATTTTGAAGAGGTTGGAAAACCCTCTACTAAAGGGAAGGAGAAAGCCAAAGGTTAAGGGTTTCCAAGCTTCTTAAAGCTTGTTTAACAGGTTAGTGCAATAGTACTCTCTTGCCCCTTTCATATCTTTAAGTTTTCAATTTTTGGGTTAATTATGATTTTTGGGGATTTTGAATGTTTTGATTAAATTGTTGGATTTTTGTTGTATAAATGAGTTCTTGAATGATTTTTAAGCATGAAAAAATGTTTGAATGGGAAGAGAAACCCCTTTCTCCCCTTCACCTAAAGTTGGCCGAACCTCCCTAGGAGGAAGGCTCTTTTGTTTTATTTCTTGTTTTGATTTCCTTTGATGGCAAATGTGTTTTTGACCGGTGTTCTTCTGGGAGAGTATGATTATTTTGAAAAGGAAACACTTTCCCTTTCTTTTCCAAGGTTGGCCGAACCTATGGTGGGTGAAGGACACCTTGTTCTTTTTTATTTCTATGCTTGACTTCAACTTAAATGAGCTTGTTAATAAGTAATTTAATGGTGGTTAAAAATTTTCTCATTAATGCTAATATTTAGGAACTTTTCCAAGACTTAAAGAAGGTTTAATAGTGTAAAAGTTGGGTTTAAGGTTTAATGTTTTTAAGTAAAGGTTTTAATATGATGATTAAGTGTTTTGACTTGAAAAATGGTAACTTGTGGAAAGGAATCTCTTTCCCTTCTTATTTACATAAGGAGGCCGAACCACCCTGAGGTGGTAAGGCATGCTCTTGTTTCTTTATGTATGGATTTTAAGTATTTTTAAAGCTATGTGTATAAAAGTATTGTGGAAGTATGATTTTGGATTGGAACATGATTAGGTTTTGATGAATTTTACAAGCTATAAGTAAAGGAATTTTAAAATAAAAAATGTTAGGTTATGAAATGTTTTGCTAAGGAATTATGAATAAGAAATAAGACTATTCATAAAGAAATGGGTTTGTTTGGGCTCTTATGTACTTTGGTTGAAATGTGGTATGATATGATTCATTTATGTAAGATGAGCATGCTCGGCTTTAATGTCATTATGATATGATATGAGCTATGATCATATGCTAGGCTATGGATGTTGTATGTTTAAGCGGACGCGCTTATTATGTATAAGTAGGCTTTAATGCCTTTATGTTATGGTTGGCGACATAAGGCCAATATGTTATGATAAGGAATCAAATCTACTATTGTTTCTCTTGGTATATTTGAGCCCCAAAGATATGGTAAAAGTAATGAAACATATGTTTTTAATGCTAAAAAAAATATACTGTTGCTATGTTTTATTTGAAAGCATGGAAACGTGTTTTTCTTTAAATGAACATTTGATATACTTATAATTTTTGTTAACTTATTGTTAAGTTTTCATATGACTTATGTTTTAAGTATTTTCAATATAATCAGAATTTTACGATTTATTTCTAAGCATTTTATATGAAATATGTTCAAGTATTCATTTTTAGCACCACTGAGTTTCCACTCAGCGTGTTGATTTTTATCGGCAGGTTAAGAGCGGTGGTTGCCACTTGAAGACGGTTGCCACTTGAAGACCAAGGGCGTAGCATCAAAGAGGAAGCCTTATTTTTGGTAGGATATGTATTAGGATGTAAATTACGGCATGTATAAAAATATTGTAAAAATATTAAGGTTGTACATATTGAGTTTGTGAATTTATGAGAATTGTGTTTAATTAAGGAGTTCTATCTTTATATGAATTTAAAGTGTTTGATTATTAGAGATTGAATCCTTAATTGACGATAACCTATTATGTTAAAACCTATGTGAATGAATGAGTATTTAGAAGTGCTGTGTGATTGATTGTAATGACTTTGGAGTTTTGGGGATTTGGAGGATTAAATATTAGAAGTGTATTTGTTTTATTTGTGTAACAAGTTAATTTTTAGGGGAAACTCTTGCGAATTTTTCGTAGGAATTTCCTTAAAATTTATTTTAAAAAAATATTACTTGCCTCCTTATGAAAACTTAGCCACTTCTAATGTATGACCTAGGATTATTAAGTAAGATACGACGGTGCTCCGACACCGAATGTGGCGCTCGTCGTTGGGACCTCCGGGATTCGACGATGAGTGTTACATAGCCTCTTTACGAGAATAAGAGAAAACTACATGCGTCCTTTCATCATTTACTTTATTATGGGTACTGGACAAAGTCTGCCGTAGTTGTCAATACCGCTCAACAACAAATACTGGCCCAGAATGCAAAAGAGGACTAGTGGAGTCTAGTGTGGACTAGCATGGTCATCTCAAAGCACGCTCTACCAATGGTCATAGGGGCACGACATTAGCTCCAAGTTCATAAGTGGAGATCTCACAAACCGAAAAGTCGAATATTAAAAGAATCAGAGAAGTTGGATCAATATCTAGCTGAGGGACTGTAGGTATCTCTTCAATCACAGGTATCCTATTAGAAATGATACTAACTTCCTCGAAGAAGGGACAAATCTCGAAGTCATTGTGCTAAAATAAGTTATTTGAACTGGTTTTTTAACCATTATAATAACTTGGGTTAGGCTTGAATATTTTGAAGGTAACTCAATCCATCCAGCTCAAAGGATGAGGGTATATCCTAGTCGGCTCGACTGAGACTATAGAATAAGGCTTCATATATATGCTCCAAAGTTTGATTCATTTAGAAATAGTGAAGAAATGAAGTTTTGGGGGAGGGGGGTATTTTTTGAGTTAGTGTCGTGTTCTTGAGATGAATTAAGCTCTTGAAGTGTGGTTGTACCTTGTGGGCCTTTATAGGCAAAAGTAAAGGACAATTTTGACAACTGTTAGCCATCATACTGATAGTGGCGCACACCACTTCACATTAGACAATAGTGAAACTTTTGTCTTATACCGAATTACTTCTTTTAAATCCACAAGTAGTCTATAATCATTCGTGTCGTGATCACATATTTGGTATAATTTAGAAATGGATGGTTACATTAATAAACATACCACAATGTTTGAAGTTCTACAAAATTTTCCAAATCTAACAAAAAAAAAGAATAAGAAAGGAAAGCAAAATAACAAAAGAAGTAAAAGCTCCACTATCACATATACGAGATCGTCTCCTCCGCGTCCTTAGTCTCTTCATTATCGGCTTCTTCTACTTTAACCAACTTACGACTGTGTCTGATGCATGTCTAGCTCTACCTTTACGAGCATCCCGACCCTGAACTCCTGGCTCCATGCAAAGAATCATTAATAATACATGTCATGCATGCAAGACATTCAAAGGACACTTTTCCATATTGTTTAGTTTTTAGTTACAGAAATTCGCTCGTCGGAGAGTGCTGCCTTAGCAAGCTTGAGCCTCGCCACGTCAAACAACTGGCTTAGTTCATTGTAGTCTTCAACGCTCACCTGAAGAATAAGACAGGGGCATAAATTAGTTATGCAAACCAGTAAAGATGAAAAAATTTTTTAAACAAATATGGTTGAGACTTATATGGGTATAGCCAGGAGGAATTATCCGACTAGGGCTCACTATATAAGTGCCCAGAATACCTTGCGTAGGCAATTCTATGTGCCCATATATGAAGGTAAAAGAAGCTCCTGGGGCATGCTTTGGTCTGCAAACCATGACAGCGGTGTCCGACGCCTTAGAATTTAACCCTCTCTTGACGTCCTTGCCACGCTACTGCTTCAATAACATAGCATGAATAACTAGTAATCAAATGATGTACTAGGGCAAATACCGAAGTAGTGCAATACTTACTCAAAAAAGGGCAGCTCCCCTATCTCCTGCAATCCTACCCTCCCCTATAGCCAACTCATCATTGAACTATGGAGGTACACGTACAAACAACTCAGTACAAGCAAAAGCGTAATAGGAGCCAGGTATTAAATTAGCCAGATGCTGAGTAGCAGGAGTACAGTTCCACTCAGTAACAATCCTCTCTCCTTTAATCTCACGAGTTGCTGTCATAAAATAGGACACTCCATGCGGGACTCTCCTTTGCAAAGCACAAAGCTCCCACTCATACACCCTCTCTCTGAGGTAGTACATGTCATCAAAAGCCCAAGCAGAAGCAGTCTCCTCTGCTGATGTGGTACAACCGCCTAAATAAAGTTCAAATAATCGACCACCTAACCCTACGAATTCTTCTCTATCTGCACAAGAGGCAAAAAAAATGGTTAGTAAAAAATAAAAAGGGAAGAGATAATACTAGATATTTTATTAAAGAAAGACGTACAGAGGTGCACTAGAGGCTGTTCAGCATTTGCCTAAATACAGAAACGTCTAAGGTGTTGTAAATATATCTCTTATTATACCTCCACACTCGACCTCAAGTTAGGGTCACCTTATTTATGCCCACACCAAATCTAGAAAGTCGAGGCATAGGCAACGCCCGATGCTCTACACAAGAGGCAAAATAATATTTAGTAAAAAATAAAAAGGGAAGAGATAATACTAGATGTTTTATTAAAGAAAAATGTATAAAGGTCCACTAGAGGTTGTTCTGCATCTGCCTAAATATAAAGGGGTCAGAGGTATTGTAGGGGTATCTCTTATTGCACCTCCATGCTCGAATTCGGGGTAGGGTTTCCCTATTTATGCCCGCACCAAATCTAGAAAGTTGGGGGATGGCAGTCCTTGATGCTCACATGCTCAGATCTGCACAAAAACAAAAAGAAGAAAGGCAACAATCAGTTGTGAGATGCAGGCAACAATGAAATAGTAAAGTGAAAAAGAAAGCTGAATTTGTGATTTTCCTTTAAGGCATGCTAGTAACTGATCTTCATATGGTTACCCCTTACAAAGAGGTCCATGCCATAGTATAAATACTACGAAGCGATAGCTCCCTAGTTCTGTTGTCTAGTTACATCAAAATCTAGTAGTGTGGGCAATAATGCTACCTCCACATCATTTTCATGGTTTGTGAATAATGCAGTAGCAAGAAGATAAAACAGATAGGCTCAACTGACCATGTCCATATCCATCGCCTCCATATCGTCCCGGGGCATATTCTGATACTGCACAAAGATATTGTCATATCGTATCTGCCTCTGGGTAATGGTAGGCTTGATGCTGATAGCAGCTCTAAGTCTCACCCATAGATTAGTTCAAATCAAAGATCAAGGTCAATCATAAAAGATGATTGATTATACTCTGAACAGCAATCTTGTGATGGCAGCAAAGTCGGCTGGTGCGATGGTCATCTCGCCGAAAGGAAGATGGAAAGTGTGCATGGTGTCCATCTACCACTCCATCAATGCCAATATACTCGATAGTAGGATCCACCCCTGAACTCGGGGCAAAGTATCTACAAATCATCTAAAGCCAGCCTCTTGGACACGATTTTGCACCCTTCTCAACAAATAGTTGAACCATTCACTAGCATAATAGGCATTTGCGCCAACCTCCACACATGAGACGCTCTTTTATAAAGTAAAATGTTGTGATTATATAATTTAATAAGTGTCGAGCACATAACATGCATGGGTTTTTTGTTTGCAGCTTAAGGAAAACTAAAAAGAAGAAGGTGGTTCTGCTTCACTAGTAGCGACAGGCACAAACAGTGATGCCAACCACTAATTTAGTGTCACGCACCACTAGTGTAGTCCCTCACACCATATCTAAGCAATGTGGAGAAGTGGCACATGCTTCTTTAGTTGTAGCGCACGCCATAGTGGCATAGTCAATCACAAATCAAGCCAATCAGGTAAAATCCTATCTAGTTCTTAGTTTCTGACCTATATTCTTGTTTTTCTAGTGTCTCTAATGCAGAAAAGTAAAAAAAAAAAGTTTCAAATTACATCGGATGTACTCCAACAAAAATATCCATGTAAATCCAGTTGAATTTTGACAGAATCACTCGACAAGGGGAAAATCTCTCAGCAATCATTTGCCGAAACTTAGTTCTTGTGCTATAAGTTTATAATAGTGCCTCTAGGAATTCAATTCTCAATATCTTCCATGGCCATGATGGATTATAGGAAGGAGGAGAAATAGAGTTTTTCGAAGTTCTTTCAAGCTAATGGGTTGAAAGTGAAACCTAAAAGGTTTCTCTTCACCTTTATAAATGCTTTTTTTTCCTAATTTGATTTTTTGGCCCATTTGTTGTGACACAGCTCTTACGCTTAGCCGGTAACCCATCTCGGCTCGCCACCTAAGCAAGGGCATTACCACTAGTCACAAGTAAAATTTTCAGACCAATAGGTAAGTTTTTTCTCATTTCACATGCAACGACACGATTTTATTTATTTCATTATTTCATGCAGAGTCACACACAATCTCATTTTCGTGCAAAGTTTCCCTTTTGCATAACAGCATGCTTTTTGATGCATAATCACAAATGTTTTTGTACCAACTATTTTTTACAAAAGGCTTCTATTTTCTATTTTAGTAAAATTGCTTTCTACAGGTAAAAATGACCACCTATCTAAAGTGACACCTATATAAAGCAACACATTTTAGATTAAGTCATCCAAAGTGGCACATCTCCTGACCGGATCGTCAAAATTGGCATTTCCCCTTCAATTTAAAGTCATTCAAACAACACACCTATCCAAAGTGATGCCCCTCCAAAGTGACACATTTTAGATTAAGCCGTCAAAAATGGCGCACCTCCTGATTGGATTGTCAAAATTGGCATTTCCCCTTTAATTTAACGTCGTTCAAATAACAACCTATCCAAATTCACACTTGTCCAAATTGACACTTGTCCAAAGTGATGCTTTTTAGATCAAAGCTGCCAAAATGGTGCACTCATCCATAGAAGATGTCAAAAATCACAATGACGCATGTCCTTCACCAAACTCGTCAAAATAGCCCCTTATAAAAAAGTCACCAAATGGCGCATTTCCTCTATCAAGGATGTTCAATGAACAAAATTAAGTGCAAAGAACAGCTTCCTTATCTTTCAGATAATGCAATTTCACAATAACCGTCAAGTAAGTATTTCTTATTTGCGCGTCTACTTTACACTTTAATGACATTTTGCTTAAACAATAGAATACCATCAAAGTGGGACCAAATTGTTGATGCTACATTTTTTCCTTGGCAATAGGACTCAGTGATGATAACTTTTTTTATCTTAAAATGAGATCAGGACTCACGATGCCTTTGGTTTTCAAACCATGTTTAAGAAATGTGAGTCGTTTGACCATTTTTACTTTTTCAAGTTTCTAGGAGTTTCGTATTGAAATCAGGCCAAAAAGTGCCTTGGGTTCTCCCGGGACGCGTCCTGACGCACCACCTCATTTTGTATGCCACCTAAATAGATTTAGTAAAAATGAGTACAGCACGATTTTAAGGCCCACCAGTGGCACATGCCACTTAAGCATTAGATAATGGCCACCTCATGTCCCCATTTGCCAATAGATAGGCTAAGGATTTAAGAGTTAGGGAGCTGTTTTTTTTATCACAAGGGGAAACTCGAACATTTTTTTCTCATTCATGATTTAAAGCTACATCTTATGATTTTAATTTGAATCTCGGATGCTACTCATTAGTTTTTTATAAATATTCCCCTAGTTTTCATGATCAAACACCAACAAACACTCTCATTAATCTAAATCTCAAATCATTCAATAGCATCAAAGTTTTGTGTCTATTGATTCATTTTCACACCAACCTTTGGATTTTCTCTAAAACAGGATAACCTTTGAGAGTTCTAATCTTTTTACTTCCTCTTTTTCTTTTTCTCTAGTGAACTAAATCACCCACCTTTTATTGGATGTGAGGGAAACCCGTGATTAACCAAACATTTCTGACTGTGTAAGTAGTGGCACACGCCACAAATCCATGGTGTCATGCCACTACGTGTGGCGTACACCACTTTTTACCAGCCAAATAGTTATGTGACATTATTATGAGCTTTTTATCATAACAAGGCCCGCATGCCACCACGTGTGGCGCGCAAACCTTCTTGTGGCGCATGGGCCTTCATTTTAGAATCTCAAATGCTTTAAATTAATAATCTAACTCTGATTTTACGATCCATTTGAGTCAAGCACTAGGCATTCTTGCTTTTCATTTCGAAAAAGACTCATTTTGGTTTGAATAAACAAATGAAGAACAAGAAATGGGTAGTGGTGGTCATATTTTTTCATCATATATGATGAACATCAAATTCTTGAACCTGAATCTTATTTTAAGTTAAAAATTAATGCTCTTATTTTACTGCCATTTACTTTCTATCATCTAAATTTTTGCAATTTAAATTTCAAGCTGGTTACATTTATCCATTTTACTGCTACGTTGCTCTTTGCTTAATGTCCTAACCCTTAATCATTAATGTTTCTAACATTCATTTTGATTCTTATGTCTTTATTGTTTGTTGATTATTCTTTACATGTTCAATTTGTGCTTTTTAGATTAATTTATTTCTTTATGGTTGATTTATTGATTCATTAATACTGGACATTATGTAAAGGGTTCATAATGGACCCTATTAATTGCTTGTGTGTAATAATTTTTTAGTTTGGGAATTTTTAAGGGGATTAAGGGTAGATTGTAAAATTAGGTCATTGGTTGCAACTTTATTCTCCTCCCTTTTCTTTGGATCGTTTTAATTTTATGCTTTGTGTTATTGTTAGTATCTATGTTTACCATATTAAAAAAAAGCATTAAAACATATTTTTAATCTCAATTAAAGGTTAATCATAATAATAGAATTATGAATGAATGGACATATGATGGAAGTTGGCTTCTAACTAGGCGATCTAGGTGCCTAACACCTTCTTGTGACCGTACTAAATTTCTTTACCTAGACTTTGGTTAAATTCGGATTATTCATTTCCAAAGAAATGACCAATACGAGAATTTTTTCCTAAAGAGGGTGGTGACTTAAAAATATGGTCCTTACTAAAGTAAGAATCACTTTCCAAAGATCCTTTTTTCCAAATAAAGTCGCCTACCTAAAGATGTTAGACGGGTATAATAAAAAGAAAATCATTATTGTAACTAAAATAAAAGTAAGCTTGTTTTCCCCTGTTTACAAAGGACACGTCTTTAGTATGAGTTAAGTAATAGCGTAGTAAGCAAAATGTATATTCTACAACTTCGCAAAGAAGATCATTTCTATTTCCAGGTCTGGGACACCTTCACTAACTTCTTTTTAAGGAAGTGTCCTCATTAAAAAGGAGATGGAAAGAAAAAATTTTCATCTTAAAGTCTCCTTCACCTTTGATTATTCCGACCAAGTGGGTTGATATTTGTGCTTTGTGTAACAATCTATTTTTTTCAGAGTCTTTTGCAGTGTCGGTAATAGTGATTTACCGATCTGTGAATAGTACCGTCGGTCCGGGACTTGGTATTATTTCGGTTTGAAAAAATTACTATGCATGTCTAATATGTTATTTAATATTTTTGAAGCACGTTCGCATGATTTAGATGGGTAGAAAATATTTCATGAATATTTTTGAGAATTAAGGCTTTTAATGAATAGTATTTTCTAGTGCAGCGTATTAAGGAATAATTGAGGAATTATTTTATGGAGTTAATTTAATTAATTAGAGGAGTTAAATAATAATTAGAAGAGAATTATTTGAGGAATATTTAGAGCCATTGGATGAGAATACCTTGACTTGATCATGGCCCTTCAT
>CANUEX010083803.1:0-12697 GCA_948099535.1 Jatropha multifida | reverse complement strand
AATGGCAACTTGAATTCTCCAAGCTTTTAATCCCCAATTTCAACTTTAATTACTTAGTTCTTAGAGATTAATTGTTTTTCTTTGATTTAATTAGGTGGTTTTGTGTTGATTTGTGGAGTAAAAATGAAAGAAATGGAGGAGAAAGAAGAAGGTAGAAATGGTGTGGGTGATAGAGAAGAGAGGAGAGAGAAGGTGTAGATGAAACGATGATAATCCATTAAGTAGCAAAGTCAAACTTTACTTCTCCATTTTATGCTAAATCAATGGCTAAGATTGAGTCTTTAGGTAATCTCATCCAATGGCTCTAAATATTGTTCAAATAATTCACTTCCAAATATTACTTAACTCCACTAATTAATTAAATTAACTCCACAAAAATATTTCCTCATCTATTTCCTCAATATACCACACTTAAAAATTAATATTCACAAGTTGCCGAAATTCGCCAGAAAATAATACTCATAAGTTGCCGCAACTCTCTGAAAATATTCATGAAATATTCTCTACCCACCTAAATCATGCAAACATGCTCCAAAAATATTTAATAAGACAATAGACACATGTAGTAATTTTTCCGGACCAAAATAATACCAAGTCCCGGACCGGTGGTACTATTCACAGACTGATAAATCACTATTGACAGTACCGAAAAATTAGTCTGTTACACTTACTCCAACCATATTCCATATACCAATATTAAAAAAAAACACGTTCCATTTTAAATTCTATATTTCAAATTTCCATTCCAAAATTAACTTTTATTTTAGAATATTCAAATCCAATTTCCATTCTTAACCTAATTCACCTAGTAACCGTTACCATCTCCATTCTTCTCTAACTCAGCACCTATATATATGAAATGGGTATGATGCAACCGTTTAATTATGTGGTCATATTATGAAAAATTAAAATTTATATTCTCATTTTTGTTCTCTATCTACATACTCCAATACATTTATTAAAAAACAAGTGGACATTAAATGCTAACAATACTATCTATTGCCACTTTTGTCTCTGCCTGAGCTAATATTTTTTTTTTTAGAAAAAATCATCTTTTGCATTTGAATGGCAAATACATAAATTAATACCTAAACTTTATAAGAAAAATTTAATGGCTCTATCAACTTTAATTTTATCTCTTTCAAAATTTCAGTAATTGTTTCTTTCAAAATTTAAAACTTTATAAAATTACTCTTATTCAACACTTTAACTTACAAAATTAGTCTATACTTTAACTTACAAAATTATTCTATTAATTAAATATTTACTAAATAGTACTTCCTCCATTCCAAAAGATAGCCTATTTTTCCTATTTTTGCATTGTCGTTAAACCTTAAATTATCTATTACACTCATATTAGATTTTATATTACTTTTAATAACCCTCATTAACTTACTTATTATTACAATATAATAATTGCTCATATTATATAAGATGGGCATAACAGAAAAATTATATGAGAAAAATTATCTTTTAATTACAATAACTACTATTTCTTGAATCTATGTGAAAACAAAAAGTGAATATCTTTTTAGAATAGAGTAAAAAATATAAAAATCATTATTCCAAAAATTACACTAATCATACACCAAATTGCTACATTACATATTAAAAATAAAATCCTAAAAATTATTATTGATAGTGTGAAAAATTATACAATATTACTAAAATTCACAACAATAAGCATAATAGGTTTTCATCCAAATTTGCGTCTGCTTGTTCAGTTGGCCATTATGAATAGTAAATTTGAGTATACTTATTCAGTTAGCCAGTAAATTAAAATTATAAAACTGTGTATACTTATTCACTTAGCCCTTATGAATAGTAATGAATCTAATAGAACTCTTACTAAAGAAATACAATACATGTGACGGCACTCGTTACCATATCTGAATACTAATTAGTATCTTGATAACACTAATATATATATATATATATATAGACAACATATTGTCGGATTACTTGCATATTAATATGAATAGAAAAATTAGCAATTCCTTGTAATGTTGGGAAGCAGCCTCCTTGCATCCTATTTTTATCTTACTCCATCCGACCACCGCCTGCAATTTGTGGTCTTTTATTACCTGCCATTAAATGTCAGAAATAAAAAATTACAAAGGTGTTGATGATATTCATACGAACAAGGGCTTCCATCCAAAGCCACTGATGTTGAGCAGTGGCGCCTCCATAAAATGTATGGACAGTGCATATTGGCTATCAATATTTTTCACATTTTGTGTCAACAACATATGCACAAAAACATACACAAACCAATTGCAAGCAGATAGTCATAACATGGACAAACAAGAATGAGCAAAACCGTCTTAAAATCCTTGTGCATTGAAAAAGCACCAAGTATGATACTCAAAAAATATCAAAGGATTCATCCAGCATCATGAACTTAAGAATACTGTGTACCAAATAAAAGGGGCAGACAACCATTGGAGGGAAATATTACGAATACTTTGTTTCTGTTTACCGCTAGTGAAGATGGTGTCAAGACAATAATGGTCATCAAATAGGATACAAAATTCATATATTCAAGCACACTGCCAATGTCCATGCTATGCAAAATGAGCGAATGGGAATATGAACTTTCATATTTCACATCAGCATTTCCACTTATTTTATAAATCTATGGAATCAACAACTTCTAAGCTGATAATCTAGTTGGGGAAAGTGCCGATAAGATCTTATAATACAATGCCTAAAATAACCTAATGGTAAAACATGCTATCCCTGCAGAGAAGACTCCACAAAAGATATATATGCACATGACAACACAAAAATGCATGTATTGTTGTACCTATATGAAAAGGAACAATATACATAGATCAATCAGACAAATTTGTCCAATGCAGAAGAAGTGTCTTTAGAACTAGAACATATTAATTTGGAAATAAAAGTTGCCGACAAAAAGGAAAGGAAAAGAAAAAGAAAAAGAAAGAGTAACAAGGCTTACCACTTAATCAAATTTGTCTTCTCCCAGTGTTAAAATCATCAGTTTTGACATCTCCAAAGCTCCCAAAACGACTAGAACGAGAATCATTGAATACACCACTGGTTCTGCTTGAACTACTATCACCAAATCCACTAGAACGACCAGAACCAAAACTTCCAAAACCACTAGAACGATCTGATCTGCCTGATTCACCAAAACCACCAGATCCACTAAAATTCCCTGGTTGGTTTCTGTTATAACTAACACGACCAGGTCCAGAATTCCCAAAACCAGGACTCCTATATCCTCCAGAACGACTAGGTCCATAATCCCCACGACCACCAGATCGACCAAAACCTGTATCACTGAATCGACGATCTCTCATGCCTCCAAATCGACCTTCATCACCCATGTTCATGTCTATGCTTCCATCCTCAACGGTGATCCTAGGAAGCTGAAATATAATAACAACAATGTCAACATTTATACAGAAGAAGTATACATCTCAAGTATCATAGTCAAATATACTTACTACAGACACCTAAAGCTAGATGAATACAAATCCTTATGATGCGAGAAACAGAAAGGGAAATCAGTATACCACCAACCCAAAATGTGACAATCATCAGAATAGGCTATTTTGTATGTCATGCACAATGTAATTAGAATTGGGAATGTAATAGCATATATGTAATTAGAATGGGGAATGTAACAGTATATTGAAACAAACACACATACATGTGCATGCACACATGAAATAATATTATTATTAACATAAATTGGCATGAATTAGAGAAATATGCACATGCACATGCATCCACACATGAAATAAGATTAATATAAAGCAGTATGAATCAAAGAAAGATATTTAAAAAGTCTCTTCTATATCTTATGACTTTTTTTCCTATGGAGGAAGAGAATACTGATTTATTCCTATAGATCCTATAGAATAACTAGGAGCAAGAATATTAACAAATTATTTTGGACTTCAAAGAAAAGGAAAAGAAAAAGAAAAATGAACATATGAAAATGAAAGAAAAAGCAGAGCTACTGTGTCATGTTGCACTAGATTAAGTCTGCAAGGAAGACTGTCTTTTGGTACAGTCTGAAAGCAATAAATTGTACCAGCTCTCCATCTCTCTGGTCATGAAAGTGCAATCATGACAATCTCATAATGAAATCACAATGTTTTGCTCTGTTTTTTATTTATTTTTTTTGTCCTACTTTATTTTCAATTCAACTTCAATACTATTTAGAAACTGAGATTTCTCAACTGAAATTTTTGAAATACAATGCAGTGCAGTGGCCTATAATAAAATGCGACAAGGTTTTATCTTAATTTTAAGAAAGGTCAGTTTACCAAAAAAAAAAAAGAACAACATTTATCTGTATATAAAGGAAATTAAAAAAGAAAAAAAGAGGGGTCGATTGAACAGCCCCCCCACCCCCTCTATCAATATAGATCTGCCCCTGATGCAGAGAGAAATGGACAAGACATGCAATCAACATAAAATACCATAAGGCTTCATGCACTTGAAATATGTCACACAAAGATTCTATAACCCGCATCAGTTTGTATCTATAACAAACAATGTTGAACAAAGAAACAAAATCAAGCATGGAGAAAGGAAACTGATTGTAACCTCTGTAAACCTGGATCCTATTTCCCGCTCATACATGCTGACTAACCGGAATTGTTCCGGTGTGTAAATAAGAATGGTAGTTCCTTTCTTGCCAGCACGACCAGTACGGCCAGATCGATGAACAAAAGTCTCTGAACAGTTTGGCAATGCATAATGTATTACCTAAACAAAGAAAAAAACAAAGTCAACAGTGAGAGAAAGAGAGAATAGAGTTTTCCAAGAGGCAAATGTTTCTTTAAAAATAACTTGTCTATGAAATATTTGGTGGAAACCATTTTCCAAGAAAACTACTTACTCTGCTATTTAGTTGTAATATTAAACATATCAATAAAAAATAATTTTTTAGCACTTTGAGCAGATTCAGAAATATTAAGTTTATTTCAATATATAAGGCAACAAAAATGTTTGGACCAACAATACTTGTATGCTACTACTGCCACAGCGTTATGAACCAACCAGAGTTATCACAAAGCTTAAACAAGAAAGAAAAATATGATTACTTACCAGATCAACATTGGGAACATCAAGACCACGAGCAGCAACATCAGTGGCAACTAATATATTAAAATTCCCAGTTCGGAAGCCTGCAAGCGTCCTCTCTCTCTGAGACTGTGAGATGTCCCCATGCAGAGCCTCACATCTAAAGTTTCTTGCCATAGCATATGCTAATCTATCAGCTTCACGTTTTGTTTCAGTAAAAATAATACACTTTCCCCCTTTGGCATGTTCCTAACAAATAATAAAAACACAATTGATGTTCAGAGCTTATGGAGATTGACAACAGTTAAAGCAATGGTAACTATGAAATATCTCTAAGATTTAATATTTGCAAAAAAGAAAAAAAAAGAAAAGAAAAAAAATAAAAGGTTAAGGGAAAAAAAATATGACCAAGAGAAGCTCTAGATCCATACTGTTATCAAAGGACCAAGTATTGATGCTTTTGCATACATGTCTGAGGCAACTCTATAAAGAGTAATTCCATCAGCCAGCTTCCTATCAGAATCTCCAACCTACATTTAGATCAGATGTTAAAAATCTTAAGCATCACCTGACAGCTAGAAGTAACAAACCATCATGAACAACGCAAACAATATCGTCTAAAGTCATAGCTACAATCCCACAAAAATACACAATAAAATAAACCCAGAATAACATAAACCCACAAGCTTCGTGGACAAGATAAATAAAATTAGCACATATCTAGTTTGTATATGTATACACACACACACACACACACACATATAACACTCACGAGATCAATAGTAAGTGGATCTTTAAGGTAATTCCTGACAAGGTTTTTAATCCAACTTGGCATTGTTGCAGAGAATAGCATGCTTTGCCGATTCTTTGGCAACCTCTGGAATATAGTCTCAATATCATCGACAAAACCCACACCAAGCATCTGATCAGCTTCGTCAAGAACAACATACTGAACCTCTGAAAGATTTAGAGAACCTCTCTTCATCAGATCAATAATGCGGCCAGGTGTTCCGACAACAACATCAGTACCATAATCAAGCTCCTTCATTTGACGTACAAGCGGTGTACCACCATAAAGACATATGGTATCCAGGTTGGGTGCAGACTCAGTAAACTCCTTAGCAACTTGGCGGGCAAGTTCCCTTGTTGGAGCCATAACCAGTGCCAAAGGATTCCTCCCCTTTCTACAAAATTCAAAAATATTAAAAAAAAATATACAGCAAAATTAACCAAATTCAAGAGATGTAGGACGGTGATCGAGCAACAAACCCGTGCTTATCATTAAACTGAATGATTCGATCCATTATGGGAATTCCAAATGCAAGTGTTTTCCCTGTTCCTGTTCTAGCCCGTCCAAACAAGTCCCTTCCTTTCATTGCTGGTTCCAGCACGGCTTTCTAGAAAGCAAGGAAAATGAAATAGAAATTTTGAAAAAGGAAAAAAAATTGGAGAGGTTTTAAAACAGGAAAAAGATTGGAGAAGGAAAAAACAGGAAAAAAAGGGTTTCGATGATAGAATCACCTGAATGGGAAAGAGTGAAGTGATACCCCTACGAGCCAAAGCAGAGACAATCTGTTGAGAAATCCCGAGCTTTCCAATCTCAAGCCCCTCTTCACTGCTACTCACACTTATAGTCCCTTTTCCACTACTCCCCTTCTCTTCCTCGTACCCATAATCGTCTACGGCAAACTCTGCCTGCGGCATCGGAGACGCCTTGAAATCCAGTGGCCCTGATTTCACATGAAAATCCCTCCATTTATTAGAGTTATTATTATGACTAAACCCAAAGGATTTAATATCAACAGAGAGAGCGCCGTTTCTGGGCAAAGCAAGGGCTGATGCAGCAGCCGCCGCCGATGAGAATTGGTGGTGTAAGAGGGTTTCGAACGAGGTTAAGGCTGCAAGAGCCCGCTTTGGGGCTTGCGAAGTTGACCGTCTAAGGATTATGCTCATCATGTTTCCAGTTTCTAACTCTGTTTACTAAGGAAGGGATTTAGGGTTTTAGAAATGAGGAAACGAGTCGAAGCAAGGGTTTATGAAGCGAGGGAGATATTTTGTGGGTTGGATTCGTTGCGGCTACAACCCCTACAAAATTGATTTTACCTCACGGTATCATATATATGATATGTGTATGCATATTTTAAGTCAAAATTTAATTTTACCAAAAGAAAAAGCATATTATTATTATAATTATATATATTATAAGCCGCGTGATTTTACAATTTAACCATTTTACTTTTATTAATTACATTTCTATCCAATGATATTTTCCCTTTTAACTCTTTTATTATTCTCTTAATTACATTTCTATAACAATAATATTTGTCCGACTTAACCTTGATATTATTCTATAATTATACTTTTTTCTAACATTATTTTCCCACTTAACTATTTCATTACTATTTAATTATTTTTTAGTTACATTCTTCCCGTAACTTTAATTTTTTTATCCATTAAAAATTATTAAATTAATTTTTAATGGATATAAATAAAGTTTAATATGAATTTTTCACTGTATTTTTTAAAATGCATAATTATATATGTATTTGAATAGTTAATTTTGTTAATATATATAATTGATGTAGATTGATTTAAATACAAAAATTGTTAATAGTTAACTTGATTTGATTTGTTTTAATATTTTTTTATTTTTTCAGACCCAACTTATTGATAAATGTTATGTATTTTTATTTATAACTTAGAAGTCATTGAAATTTGAAATTTTTGATGATTCATGTACATACATATTACTATTAAGGAATAATTATATATTTAGTATCCGAACTTTTAATTTTTTTTATTTTGGTATATCATCGGAAAACAATGACGATAGAGTGTTTAATGTATTTAAATTTTATAATTAGGTGTCTTCAAATAATATGGATGATTGGAAATTTGATTGTGCATATGAGAAACCCACTTTTAATATGAGGCAGTTGATTTGATGAAAAAGAGCTGCATTTTTTTGCCAGATAAGCCCAAGCTAATGTGTAAATTGTGAAAAATGTCAAAGTTAACCTCCATTTAATGCTCCCAACCTACCTCCCCATTTTCGTTCTTCACAGGCTAAATATTTCTTCCTTAACGCTTTGTTTAGATGGGGTGAGGGAAGGGTAATTAATGGAATGGTAAGAAAGGATAAGGAGGGGAAAGGGAAGGAGAATTATAATAAAATAACGTTAATGTTTTGAAATGGGTGAATTAATAGAAATTTAAAGAGAGATAATTTATATTTTTTATGTTTGGGAAGAGGGAGTGAGAGGGGCAAATAATTAAGAGTAGTACAAAAATACCATTTACTGTTAAAATTAGTTATGTATTATTTTTTTCATTTATTTAGTAATTTCTATAATGATTTTATAATTCCACTAACAAAATAGGATATAATAGAATTTTATAATTGGAGAGTAATCTTATTTATTAGGCTGAGTTTAGGTTTAACTGTAAGGAATAAAATAGTATTTTAATAAAAAACAAATGATATAATAGGAAATTAGAAACTAAATTAATTTTAAGTTTCTCATTCTCATCCTTTTACATCCCGATTTGAAGTATAGAAAAATTTAAGATTTGAAAGGTAAAAAAAGATAAGTCTTACCTTATTTATTTCTATCCTTCCTTAGCTCACCCTTTTCCAATTAGAGATACATCTGTTCTTTTTTCTCCTCAATCCTTCTCCAACCTCTAATTGTACTGCAAATTTATCCACGTACCCTACAAGAAAACCTCTCTAAAAACCTTCTTTTCTTTAATTTTTTTTCACTTTCTTTCCCCTCATGAAACCATTAATATCGATCCAATCACTACTAAGTTCAACCATTCTTTAAGAATAGCTTCAATTGCCCCTGTTCTACCAAAATATCCAATTTCAAGAACGGATTATCATCAACACCATAATTTGCAAATCTTTATAATCCAACAAAATAATAATTGTGTATTTCTCCATTTAACTCAATCTCATCTACTAATAGTAATTTAATTAACTTAATTAAATAAAAAAAACACTTTGATTGGTTTCTAAGAAGCCATTGATGCAACAGCATATATTTCCAAGTTCTCACATTCAATACAAATAAAGATATATCAAACTATCTTTCAGATAAAGTAATTATTTGCCAAACCAATACTTTTTGGCAACACTTCTTGTAATCTTCTACTGGTGATGCATTAAATAATGCCATACATGAAAAAAAAAATCTAAAATTGCATATCATCAACATAAAGATATAAATTAAATGCCCAACAACATATAAAAGAATTAGACTTGGATACAACTTATGAGTTAATTTTCTTGTATGAATACTTTGATTTATAAAAGGATAATTTATCAAAAAAGAACTTAATCAATTTTCGAAAATGAATGCCTGCAGTAGAAAAAAAAAAGGATAACAAGGATCTTCTTCGTTAGAGGGTAGAGGGAGTATGTAACACCCTGATTTAAAAAAAAAATCCAAAAAGTTTATAAATTAATTTTAATCTAACCTTTATCTAATTATTGAGTACCTAAATTGTTTAAATAGTGTTTACAAATGAATATTAACATTCAATTTTTAAAATATATATTGGCAATATAATTAGTGAATATTTGTAAAAAAAGAAATAATAATAATAATAATAATAATAATAATAATAAGTGTTTATTTTCTTTAAGAAAATTATTAATGTTAATTAACAATAATAATATTTGTTTGTGAAAATACAAATATATGAAATAAAGTGAAGGAAACCAAAGGAAATTTAAATTCTAAATAGTATTTTTATTAATGATTAATGATAAATACGTGGGGATTAAGAGAAAATGACAATAATAGTGATAATACTAATAATATTAATTCTAATAATAATAATAATAATAATAATAATAATAATAATGATAATAAAAAGAAAGAGAAAAATCTCTTTTCCTTTCTCTCGCTCACCCCCTTCTCCCCCCGACAGCCCCTCCTCCCCTTCTCCTTCACATTTCCGACCAAAGGGCCATGGAAGCCAATAATGAAGTACTCTGACTCTATCTACTTGACGTGTGGAAGTTGATGGTGGCGTCAGTTTGAGCTGTGGCAGCTTTGCTAGGAAGGAATTGGAGCAAAGAAGCTCTTATGACTGTGGCAGTTGATTACCGTTGATTCACATCGCTTCCTGCAGTTTCAGCCTTCAGTGAGACCACCGCTTGACTCTGCATCATTTCCCGGTCGTTTCCCCTTCTTTAATTTCGATGATGGGGCAAGGAGAATGAAACCACCATGTGCGATGAAAGTGCAGAGCTGTTGAGTTTGATTTCGGCCAAATGAAGTAGTGGCTCACAAAAATAAGGCCAGAATCTAGCTCCCCATAAGATTTCAAGCAAATCGGTGTATCGTCCGTTGTGTTCTAGCAATTCAATTTTTTAACTACCGTATACGGCAACGGCTAACGGTGGTTCGGTAATCGGCCGACGGTGAATGAAATGATTTATAGTCTTATAGTAATTGATAGACATGGTTATTACATGAATATCACCTCATTTGTTGGAGTTGACATTATGATACAGTTATTACACTGCCAGTATCACTTTATATGTTGGAGTTCATACTGTGATTGATATTGCTCCCTCCATAGTGAGGTTGTAGACAGGCTCCCTCCATAGTGAGGTTGTAGACAGACTCTCTCTATAATGAGGTTGTAGACAAACTTTCTCTTCTGTTGAGGTAAAAATCACAGATTGAGGTTGTAGACAGGTGGGTTTAGATGTGCACACTAAGCTCTGATGGACCTTCGGATTGAGTCTATCTAGATTGCTGAAACTAATTGAAATATTATTGAATTATTGAATGAATGTTTTATGGAAATGACATTAATGATATTCTATCAATTTATATTGGCAACTAATGGATTTTAATTAAAGAATATTCACTGTTATTGCTATTGCTAATGTCAAATGCTTTCTTATAAATTAATAATTGAGTTTTGAGAAAATTGAAACTTCAAATATGAGTATATAAATGATATTTTTCATAAGAAATTTTATATGCAATTAATATTTTAATATTAAAAAAATGTGGATTCATTGTTAAATTATAAATTAACACCATTAAGCAATTTCGCTTAACGATAGTATTTTTTGTACTATCGTAGGAAAATGAAAGGAGAAAAGCAGGACCCACTGCTATTGTTTCATGTAATATATTTTCAGTAGAAAATTTTGTATGATGAATAACAGTATTAACAGAACATTCACATAATTGAGCAGATAACTAGAGTTTTAATTATGGTACAAGCTATAATTTTTATATGTATCTATTTATATATGTATTTTTATCATTATTTATATAACTTTGTACAAAGGGGATTGATGCAGTATGTAACTGCATTCATAGGGCTTATGGGTTATGGAATCATAAATGATTTTGTAAATATAATTGTTTTAAGAATTTTATTGACTCAATTATTTTATTTAGCATTAATAGAAGTTATATTTTATTTATGTAATTAAATTACTGATAATGTATTTTTTGTTATAGCATATTAATGAATTAAAAGAATTTATATAAATTTCATTTTTATAACTACATTTTACTTGTTAAAGAAAAATTTTTAAGTCCCTTATAATGTACTTAGTAGGTATTTATAATCATTTAGTACTTATTAAATATATTACAGACAACATGTCATACCTTACAGTGGGATAGGGTGTGACAGAATAGGAGATAAAAGGTTTTAGATATATGCAGGTCAAATGTATTTATAGAGATATAGATAAAAAAAATTTTAAATTGTAATTATCTTAAAGATAACGATTAAATAACATAATAATAGTTTAAAATTTTCATATTCATAACAACCTGTACAATATATATTAGGGCACCGATACATCGCTCCACTTGCCACAACGTACGAGCAATATTTAAGAGTTACATGGGCTCCAGATGTAAGTATACAATAACAATACACAATGCTATACTTGGACATTGACGGAAATTGTTTAAAATAGTAAAGGTAGGATTGGAAAGAGGGTGAAAGGGGCAGGTAATTGATGAAGGGTAAGGGATTGAAAATTTCAATAAGAAAAGTCATCGTTGGGGCCAAGTAAGATTAGAGACAAATACCGTAAAAATTCATAAATATGAGAGAGGGGAGAGAGAGAAATGGAAGGCCACAGTTCATGTAAAAACATTGTCGGAGAAAAAAGCCCTTTGATCGATTTAAGGCTAGACGAACAAAATCGAAATCTCCATAATAAGAGAACAGAAAATGACAAGATCAAAGATTTTTGAGAGTGAACAAATATATGCCTTTAATTCCTTTTGCGTTGGATCGAGAAAGATCTTTTAAAGTCACTACGTCAATCCCTTAGAGTAACAACTACCGATTCTTTACACTTTTTGTGGCTTCAATTGAAGTACAAACTCTCTGCTTATTTTGTTTCAACATTCTTCCTCTTATTTTACTCTCCAGTAGCATGTATTTTACAATTTTAACCTACATTTTTTTTTTATTTTCACTTATATATTTTACCTTTTGATGCGGAAACCCCAAGATTAGCATGCAATCTGAATTCCAGCAAGCAATTCAAGCAAGAACACTAACCAAAGACAATCCCTTCCCTACCAAACCCCCAAACAACAAGGATTGAGAACGTGGATTATAGGGCAGAAAC
>CANUEX010083758.1:0-21894 GCA_948099535.1 Jatropha multifida | reverse complement strand
AGGCATTATGAAAGAAAGGTTTTTGCTTGAAACATGAATTGATTTTGTTGGATTTTACAAGTTGTAAGTTAAGTGATTTTGAAATAATAAGTGCTAATTTTAAAATGTTTTTGGATAAGGATTGGTGAATGAGAAATGAGATTATTTGTGGGAGAATGCATTTATTTTGGGCTTTACTATACATGATTGAAATGTGGTATGATGAGATGTATTGCGATATGTGAGCATGCTCGGGTTATCAGCTCGTTCTGTTTGGTGGAGCTATGATCATATGCTAGGGTTATCAGCCCTTATAAATAGGAGGATGCGCTTATTATTTGTGGTAGTGCTTGCACAGGCCACGGTGGTGCTTTCATAGGCCACGATTGTGTGATTGGTGGGTGGCTCTTTCACAGGCCAAGATCGAATCTGCTTACATTCATTCGGTATTAGTATGAGCCTTAATAAAAAAAAGGAGTTTTATTCGTTATAAAGAAACCGAAACATATTGGTATTTGTGATATTTCTTATTTATATTGAGTTTGATATAAATTTTTAAGGTGTGAATTTCTTTATGGATTTCAGAATATTTGGATTTAATTAGCACATTTTCAATGCTTAATATATATTCTGATTTAAGTATTTTCAAAGATATTTGAGAATTATTACTAGGTATTTCTTGGTTATTTTAATTTATAATCTTTTAGCACCATTGAGTCTTCCACTTAGCGCGTTAATTTTTATCACGCGCAGGTTGTGAGCTATGGGTGCTATGTGAAGACCAAAGAGGTAGCATCAGAGTAGAGGCATAGCTTTTGGGTAGAATCATGCAGTAGGATGTAAATTATGGAATGTATAATATTATTGTAAAAAGATTGAGGTTATAAATATTGATTTGTAAATTAATGAGATTGGTGGATATTCTAAGTATTATTATTTGATTATATGAACGGTGTAAGTATGATGGTATATATATATTTCTTGAATGCATAAAAATATAATAAGATGACTTGATCTTATATTTTTAGAAGTGTTGCGCAACTTGTTATGTTGATTTGGAGTTGAGATTTGGAGGTTAATATTGGTAGTGTATCTGTTTTTCCTATATGGCAAGTCGATTTTTAGGGGAAACTCTTGCGAATTTTTCCGTAAGAATCTCCCTAAGATTTTAATTGTTTATTTTAAAAAAAAAGGTTATTAAATATTACTTGCCTCCATGAAAATTGAGTCACTTCTAATATATGACTTAGACTATTAAGTAGGGTAAGACGGTGCTCCGGCACCGAATGTGGCATTCGCCATCTGGTTCTCCGATATTGGGTGGCGAGTGTTACAGCATGACTGACAGAGTGATTAGTTATGTGACTAGAGATGCATTTTGCTTGACTGTCTGGTCATGCATTATTTATTATTATTCATTGAGTTTGTGAAACTCATCCCTCCTCCCACCAACTTTTTCAGAAAATAGGAGATTTCCAGAGGAGAGTTAAGGCTTTGTATTCTTCTCCACAGAGCTCCAAAGTATATTTCAATCTTATATAGTTTGTCTGTTAAAATACTGTTATTTTAAGAAACTTCTCTGCTTTTGGATATTTTGAAACTCCGCAGTTGTAAGAAGTATATTTTATTTATGTATATTATGAGTGAGCTACTATATGAAATAATAGCTATGCTAAATATTTACCTAGATGTATGTGTTGCCAGTAGACATAGTATATTTGAGATTTATTAGGGCTGATTGCATGTGATTAATCGAGTTAATTATCCTCGGGCCATGGCTATATGGATATTGGACTCACACAGGCTAAACCTATATGGGCTCACTATTACTAAAGGATAGCTAGACTCATATATGGACTTTATGGTAAGGCTTACTACGGGCCTCGAGAACCTTAAGCTTACCTAGGTCCTAGTGCCAGTCCGACCCACGGTTTTGGTCGTGACATTAAAGTTGTTAAAACTGGTACATATTATGTTCTTTTCTTATGGAAGTGGCTCTTCTCATAAGCTGAGATATATCTAATATCTAAAACTAGTATGTAGGTGCTTGTTATTTAAACAAGTCCATTGAATTGACCTGCACGAGAATTCCATATGGAAAGTTATCTGTGTCTATAGAATACTAAAATAATTGTTGTGTAAGTGATCCTTTAACTTGAGATTACTAAGCTATCTTATATAGGGATGATTATGTTTTGATTCTTCGTTCACATTATTCAATATATGAATAATAAGTAATAAATAATTGGACATAGTAGGAATTATATGGAGATATTTGTATAATTAAGAGATGATTCATCACTCTAGGTAAATTAGAAAAAATGTTCTAATTGTTCTCTACTAGTATTGATTAAGAAATCTTTGCGCAAGGTAGAATGAAATTAGTAAATTAGATTTGAAATTTTATTCAACTGACTAACGACTAAGATTAAGAGAACTAACATGATTTAGTAAAGCAGACACACTCCATGCCTAATTACTAAATCAGAACATTAATGATGGAAGCATATTAATTACACTTATAAATCATGCACTGAACGGTTAGGTCAAACTACTTTTACCTTTCAAATATTTGGATAGTCTTGGCATGTTGCAAGATAATATACTTAACCTACAAATATTAATTAATTAACTTAATTTATATTTATTGCCAACATATTTGAAACCTAGAAGGTTACACACATAAGAATGGATATGAGAAAATGAAAATGGGAAATCAAATTAAGTATGACTTGATTGTAAATAAATTTTGTAAAGTTAAGGATAAAATTGTAAGTTTTATTTGATAATAATTTTACCTAAATTATTAAGTATTGATTTAATTGATTTATGTCTAAAATTTATTAAGATAAATTTTAAATTAAATAAACCTAATACTTTAATTTTGATTTATTTATTTAAATAAATATAATTGATTCAATTGAAAATCCTATTAATATATGTATTATGATTTATTTATTTAAATTATTTAAATAAATAAATAGACACATATATATTTTAGTTATAATTTATTTATTTAAAAGATTTAAATAAATAATTATAATTAACTTAATTATTACCTAGGCTTTTCATATATAAAATTTAAGATACAGTCTAGACTCAAGAGTTGTTGCTCATAGGCACAAAACAAAATAGAAAAAGCCTATGATAACTATCATCATTATATGCTCTAACCATTGAACCTTCTAAAATAGTTTTAGAGTTTTTTGATTGTCTATTTGTGTGGGGTACTAGTGGAGGCTGAACATTTGGACGACTTGTAGTTTGTAATAATTCAACCGCGTATATCAAAGTTTCGAAAAATCTACAAAAGGGATAGCTATTAAAGCCATCGTTTACACTATTAAGTTGTAAAATAATATATTGATTGTTGGGATTAATTTTAAATTAATTTGTGTGTTGAGATTTGATATTAGACAAAATTAAATCTTGTGCTTTCAAATTTTTCATAGATTTATTTTACAATTAAATCTAATTTAATAAAAAAAATTATTTTGCTGTTATGAAATATAAACAACAGAGAATATATATAGAAATGTAATAGATAGAAGAAAAGAGAGTAGAGAAAAATTGATATTGTATTGTTCTCTTGGTTACATAATCCATATGATTAAGGGCCACTTATAAAATATCAAAAGTCATCTTTAAAAGACATAACCTTACATTAAAAGATATAACCCTTCAATCTAAAGTACATAATCCTTTATTCCAAAAGACATAACCTTTGGATAAATAAATAATATTTAAATAAACTTATGAACATCCATTATATTATATAGTATTTATAACACTCCCCCTTGGATTTCCATTAGACAAAGAATATGCATCGCTAAAACTTTAGTAGGAAAAAATCCAGTGGAAAATAATCCTAGTGAAGGAAAAAGAGTACAATATTCTTTATGTCTTAAAAATTTATTTTCTCCACATGACGGAGGTCTGCTTTTAGAACATTAAGCTGACGCATATCGATCTTGTATATCATTTTCTTAAATGTTGAAGCTGGTAGGTGTAGACGCTTAATTTTTGCCCCAAAAATAGACTCGAAGATGATAGCCTGTACTTCTAAGAAGAGGATGAAGCACCAAAAGAACTTGATTCTGAAGCAATGATCCGAGTCTAAGAAGTGCAACCCTTAGCACCTTTTTCACATTTTTAGCAAAACAGGACCCAAAAGCGTATCTCAGGTTCCCCCAGGATGAGCCCTGGTAACCTGTGGCACTTTATACATCACCCGAATCAATTTCATGAAAATTATGTCAGTTTGCTGGTGGGGCCCACAGTGGCCCTAGTGGGGCCCACTTCTGTGCTCATTAGGGATCCTTAAGGGGCCCATCAGTGGTGATGACATTTCTCGTGGAAGAATGAGTTTGGAACGTCCAATTGATTCGATTCTTGAACTAGTAATCCTACAGTAAGACATTGGATCCATTGGATCATTTTCACGTTTTCAGGGTTCATGCCAAAATAGGATTCGAAAATGAGTCCCGGGTGCATAAGGGATAAATTTTCATGACTTACATCGATTCACGTACCATTTGAAATAATTTTGTGAAAAATCTAAAATCGAATCATTGTGGGGCGCACCAGTGGGGCCCACATGCCACATAAGCAGTGAATAATGCCAAAACACCCATTTGCCTATAAATTCATCGCTAACTCTAGGGTTATGGTGTTGGAATTTTGTTGGTTGGGCAATTGCATGGTTTGAGAGAATTAAGAACAAAAACACCAAAAACATAAAATCAAACACAAAAATCAAATCAAAAACACAATCTGAATTCAATTTCTTCACAAAAATCTTAATAGTTTTCTGAGTTTGATTATGTGAGAGAGTGTTTCTAGGATAGTCAGTGAGTTTTACACACACACACAAGCACTTTCGAAAATGAAATCAACACACAAACTTGGATCATCTTCAAAGATCACATTTTTTTTAGGTGTTTTTCATCAAACTTCAAGCAAATCAATGGTTTTTCTTCAAAACAAGGTAACAGAGAATCTAAACTTCATCTCTTGTGTATTTCCATTTCATTTTAATATTAAATCATTAGAAATTTGGTTATTTGTGAGAGGAACCCACAAAAACTCTATTTCATTGAAATCTGCAACTTTCTAGGTTGACTTGCCCCATCCATTCACAAGTGGCGCACGGCACATGCAAACGGCTCTCGCCACTTGAGCCCAGAAATCTGTAGATTTCTGATTTTCTTACCTCTTTTGGTTTTTTGACATTTATGAACTCCAATTACATTGGTATGGGACGAATCACTTCCAGTGGTGTGATAACATTAATTCAGAAGCCAAATAACTTAAAAAAACCAAATCGTGCCTAGATTCTAAGATCAAAGAGGGTTAAGGCCTAAAGGTCGAAAGTCCATGTTTGATCCAAATGAGTACGTTAATGATTTTACTTAGTATTTCTTGTTGGAATTTGTGAATTTTGTTCATCTAACAATATGAACATTGTGATCATGAGCTTGAAATAACATTAAAATGGTTATATTTTATTTTATAGCATTTTTTATGCACATTTAATTAGTGTTCTATAATATATATTATATGTTATTTATCTAACTCATTAACAACTCTAACATTTCTGACATTAAATTATATTCTACCATTTTATTATTTATTGTTTATTTTGATTAATTTATTTTATTATTGAACTAATATTTGTGTTTTGGTGATTTTTGATTAATTTTTGCATTTATCATATTGTTTGAATGTGTGAATGTGTTATAATGGTTGAATACATTTATTGTCATTTTTGAAGTTTTTAATAATTTTATTAATGTTGATTTGTATTTATTAAATGGGACTATGTAATGGGATAAATGGGTAGATTGTATTTTAATAGGAAGGGTTGTAATCTTTTCTCCTTTCTCCTTCTTTGTGGATATTTAATTTTCATGCTTGATGAATGTTGTGACTGATAATAATCTGCTTGAATGACATTACTTTTAAAATTGTATAAAATGATTTTACATCGCAAATTAAATTAATATCGCAATTAATAAATAATGAATATTCGGACAACTAGGAGGCCGGTTTTAGACCGGGTGGAATGGGTGCCTAACACATTCCCATATCCGTACCCAACTCCCAAATTCACTCTGGTTAAATCCAAATTAATTAATTCTAAAGAATTAATTAATTCGAGCAATTTTTTCCTAGTTTAATTAAATAGGGTGGCAATTCCAAATAATTTTCAAAACCTCACTAAAGTAAGGAAACACTTTTCTGAAGATAAAAATGAGATTGGATAAAATAATTTTTTTGAATTAAAATAAATCAAGCTCATTGAATTCAGTTTACTCAGGAAACTCTTGAGAAAACCATGAGACGTTGTGCAAAAGCCACGTTGTCCTCAACCTGTCGACTCCGTTGGGGATGTATAGAGAGTTAATTGTTCATATTTATTAATTGTGTTATTAATTTAAATTGTGTTTAAATTTTATGCACTTATAAATGTCATTCATGCATTTAATCTCTTCTCAATCCTCATTTCTACCAGACACCTTTTGGTGATATTGGGGATGTGATCTTCTCACTTTATTCGACTGTTGAGATCCGTCACTAACATACACCACCCATAAGTCAAGTACCATTTGGTATATCGAAGGAGTTGGTACAATCCATTACCACCTTTTACTTAGACCTAAAGTAAATGGGTGGAAACAACCAATTCTCGCTTATGGAACCCAAGACTCTACGTACCTAGCCTAAGCTCATGTAGTAGACCATAGTTCTTTCCTCTTAGGATATACCATAATAATATTTGTTTGATACATTCATAAAAAAAATGTGAGAAATGGCAGGTCCTAAACCCCATGTTGGTTTATGGACTTAACCTAAATGTCCTAGGAACAGAAAAGACTATAGATCATGAATTGCACGTCTATAAGGATGGAGGACATGCATTTTCTTACACTCATCCCCTTTATTTATATATACTTGCTATGTTTGTGTTGTGTTGTATTCATACATCACTAACTTGTTTTCTGTCATGCCTCGGTTCCATTGTTCAAAGTATTAAGGAGAGAAAGATTAAAGAGAAATACTTGACTCAAAATGAATCAAGTTCGAGCGTCAACATATGAAGACCTTTATTACAAATGAATACCCTAGTAGTACCAAATTTTGTCTACTGTAATAAAACACATATTTGAGTAATATATGAAATTTCATACATTGGGTCAAAATTTTTCTCGAAAATCCTGAAAAATCCTAGGATATGTATGGTGATATTTGGAGTATTATCAAAAGTCAACATTTGACTAATATATGAGGACGTTTATTTTTAAGCCAAATATTTTTTATGTAAAAAAAACAAAAAAAAGGAACTATTCAAATGACAACACTATTTGAACATAGAAAAAAAGGAGCATTCTGAATATTTGACTATAGAATAAAAGTCCATTTTAATTTATGTAAATTCCCAAGAATCTTTCTCCAATCTATATTTTGAATAATTGCAACCGAATTACGCCAGAATACAACATTAGTCGCATTTCATGATATTGTGTTGTGTGATTCATTTTTTTTTTCATGTGCCATTCCATAAACATGCATACATGCATCACTGTCATGCGACTAACCTCCATTTTATGCAGTCATGATAGCACCTCATAAAAAGAAAGCAATGAAAGCATGCAACCGGTTGAGGTCAGAAAATCGCTCAGTCAGTATTGAAGAACCTTCAACTCCTTCTGATCCACCTAGTCGATCTCTTCCAGTTCATCGTGCTCCTACTTTGAGATTGGGTGTGCTCCTGGTCAAATGGATTTTTCAATTCCTGACTCTATTCCTTCTAATAAAATGGCTAAATGCAATATCCTCACCACGAAATCGGAAAAGATGATTGAGAGAATAGTGGCAGCCAACCTTGACGAACTCACAAGATCCAATAAGGGAAAAGAAAAGTTGGTAATTGAAGATGCTAAAGAAGCCAATAATGAGCCCATGAAAGAAGAACAAGTTGATGAAACTTGGCAAGATGAAGAATTTTTCATCAAGATATCTACTAGGCAGACTGAACTAGAGCCGGTTGTTTCAGAAAAACTCAAAAAGCTGGATAAGAAGCTTGAAAAACTGCATGCTTTCATGAGGTCTAGAGGCATGGATCAATACATGGATTTAGGTGATGATGAGGATGAAGAACTTGAACCAAGGCAGATGATTCTAGTCACTTACAAGATGCCGAACGTAGCAAAGTACATTTGGACTGGTGATCTAAAGATACATCTCCTACAATACAAGTCAATCATGGAGTTGTCGAGATTACCATCAAGGGAAATTCTAAAGATGTACCTAATATCTCTAACATGATCTGCTCAAACTTGGTACTACAACCTAGATAGGATATTCAAGAGAGACTAGGGCGAACTGACCAACATATTTCTCAAGGAGTATGCCTATAATCTTTAGATCGACGTCAATCTAAGGGATCTTGAAGCAACTGTACAGAAACATGATGAATCCTTCACAAACTACATGGCTAGATGGAGAGCCAAAGTCACTCAAATGAAGAACAAGCTAGATACCAAAGAGCAGATAAAGATCTTTATCAAGGGGACCTTGTTGATATTCCATGAGAAGATGTATTATATGCCATTAACTGAATTCTCTTAGGTTTACAAAGTGGGAACTGTCATCAAAGATAAAATCAGAGAAGATGAGATGTATAGGGACCGAGCTGGGAATTTCATTAAGTTCAGCTTCAAAAGATCCAGTCAATTAGCTAAGGCTCCAAATATCAGCATGAATACAACAACTACCATCTTGGAGTCGAAAGCCACTAATGTGCCATAACGGATGAATTTTGATCCTCATAGGAGGACCAATGCACCTCCTAGTCTCCAAAACATGCCACCTCCTGAAGATTTGTATATGATCGAATCTGGAGAAACTTTTGCAGAAGTACTGGTAGAATTTGAGGTAGTAAAAGAAGGAAAAAAGAGGAACAAGAAAAGGGATAAGCTATTAATAAGGTGTAGAAAGAGGAGGACGATAAAAATAAATTAGATACAGTAAGGAAGAAGAGGACCCTACTAAGCAATGAGGACTTGCATATGGAAAAGCTTCGAAGAAGCCAAACACCCTACTAACGCGTGTTCATGTTATTGAATTTGCTTATGATGAACTGTTAAACATTATGTAATGTAATGAAATTCAATTTCACTTGCTTGTTTGATGTTTCTCCTGATATTTGCATTCATCAAGTAGATAAACACATGAGCATATTTGGCATTAATTCATCATACATGCTTAATTTTAATATAAAAAAAATAAAATCCTTGAAATTTGTTAATTGAGCCTAGCCTAACTTAAGAGTTGAACATAAAATTTCAAAGTCTACCCACAGGCAATGTAGAAGCTTACTCTTAGAGTTATGAAAACATGCTAGGATAGACAGATCCATGGCTGAGCATGCAACATCTGGGTATCCAAAGATGAGCCAGTGAATAAAAAAAGGATTAAGAACCAAACAAACTAGAGGGGAGTGGCAAATGGATTTTCGTCAATTTTCTAAATGTGGTTCTTTATTTTGATTAGCAAGATGATTTCATTTCGAGTCTCCAAAGAAAATGGTTAGGGTAGATATGTATGTAGGCTACAGAACCCTAAACAAGGCATTAATGGCAGATGATCAACTACAATTCTTTAATATCGAGCAGTAAATGACCCAAAATAATACATCTTGAATCAGCTACCAGAGATGGCAAAGGAGCCTTACAACGCTCGATGTTTTAGTTCATAAGTCTTGCATAGGCAGATGTATAAGAGAATGTCAAATGATGTTTTGGTGAGAGGTGTATCGATGAAGGAAGCTGAGAATATTTTGGAATTGATTCGCATAGTGGTTTCAAGTGTCCGCACAAGCAAAGAAGATTCTATCAGGATTCTTGTGGCTGTTAATAGAGAGAGAGAGAGTTCATATTTCTCCTATGGAAAAGCGATAATGATAGGTTACTTCTCAAGGTAGGATTGGGAAAAGTCCTTCAAAGGGCATCAATGCCAATGAAAGGTTGAGCCTCCTTCTCATGTTTGAGATCTTTCATCATGTGGTGGTGAATAACACCATTGAACTTCAATCAGAAGATAAAATGCCATTAATGAAATATGGAGTTGAGCAATATTAATCGGCATTAAGTCATCCACAAGAGAATGGGGCAGCAAAAGAAATTTCAACAAAAAAATAATAAAAAAGAAGAAAAAAGAAAATAAAGAAGAAAAAAGAAAAGAAAAAAGAAAAAGGAAAGAAAAGATTTTGACAAAAGTTGCTGAGAATCCTTCTGTTTGAGCCATTAAATTTGCTACACAAGGTATTAAACCACAGCCAAATCTGTGAATAGAGCAACCACTTATTTATTGATACATGGGTTAAAAAAGCGCAATACCAACCGCAACAGAACTATAATCCTTGCACATAGCGATAGAATCTAAAATTTCAAAATGCCAATGGACGAATGAACCATTATCAAAAGCTAGCAAGCATTCCTAAATGGCAAGACTTAATTCTCGGTTCATGGACCAACTTTTTAAGAGGGAGAATGCTAGACACTTCAACAAGAGAGTTAGAATGAAGCTGTTGAAGTTAGGAGATTTGATTCTACAACAGATGAGGTCGAACACTGGCGATCTAAGGGGAGAAGTTTGAGACCAAATTAGGAGGACCCATTCTTGATAAAGAAGATGTTTCTTAGAGGCAAAGTGAAGTTATCAAACATGAAAGGCGATGAGTTCACCAAATCGATCAGTGTGGATACGCTAAAGGAATTCTATATGTAACTCAAAACGTCATGGCCAAGCCCATTAATAAATTCACCTTTTGTGTTCTTATTAACTTTAAAGCGTGTCATGCTGAGTTTGTGTTAATATGAAAATGTCGTGAATTTACTTCGGTGAAGTGGAATATTAGGAAATATATCAAGCATCTCAAGTATTAAAATGATTCATTCATAAGTGCATACATTCATATAGCTGCACTTTTCTAGCACATTTCACCAAAAAACAGAACAGGGACATTTACATTCCAAATTCTAATAGAAATCTTGCAGTCAGTAAATCGGCCAACTCTGAATTGCCACCGACCCCAGAATTGGCCTGTAGCTAAGAAGGGTACAAGTCAAAAGAAGAGGTATCAGCCAAGGATGGGTACAGTCATGCGACTGGGCCAAGTGGAATTGAAGTGAGACAGAAATCATCAAGTGATAAGGCCACCTTAGAACCGCCTATAATCGGGGACAGTTTGGCGATGACCATACTACTGCGCTACTCGGTTGGAATAATAAGCCCCAGCCATGGTCAAGCCACATAGGGGCAAATAGGGGATATAAGAGGAAACAGTGACATGTCCTAGATGCCACCATGGACAGGTCCATCTAATTCCTTCAACAATGAGATCTTAGAGTATGACAATCCAATCTTCCAAGGTCACTCCAATCAAGCGACATTGATGATGGATATGGACTCATGGTCCATAATTGGGTATTAAATGGTTTGGTAGTGGAATCATAACCTGTAACTTCTCAAAAGCCCACAATTATAGATCCACCAATAAAAAAGAAAAGAAGAGAAAAAGGAAAAGGCTTGTTAAGCTGAAAACCGACAAGGGCAGCTTAAGCAAAATTTAGAGCAGAAAAGAAAAATCTCATTAAGTCAAGAACCCATAAAGTCAACTTAAGCAAAAATTAGAGCATCAAAAGAAAAAGCTAATTAAGTCAAAAACTTACCAAGGGAGGCTTAAGCAAAAATTAGAGCACAAAAGAAGAAGCTCGTTAAGTTGAAAACCTGCGAGGGCGGCTTAAGAAAAAGTTAGAGCGTGCAAAAAAAATAATAATAAAAGAAAAATGCATCTACCTGCAGTAAAACCCATCGGTTCAATCGTCGAAGTGGGATCTTAGACACGTTCCCTTAGCTAGGTGAGTGTTTCAGCAAGGATAAGAGGAAACGGTGTACAACGCCTAGCCATTTGTTCAACTATAGATACCAACCTAAGGCTGCCATATTTGTCAACACCGCTGAGTAACAAGTATTGACTAAGAACACAAAAACGTACAAGTGAAGGGCAGAATGGGCTAACACGGTCCATGGGCATCGCACGGTCAACAATCATAGGGGCACAACATCAACTCCAAGCTCATATGCAGGGAGTTCATAAGTCGAGAGGCCAAGAACAGCAGGGACTCACGAGGCAAGGTCTATAATCAACTGAGGCAAACCCAGGATCTCTCCAAGTTTTGGCCGTTTGCTTGAAATACTACTGAATTCTTCAAATAGCGGACATATCTCAAAGTCATTATGGTGAAATAGATTGTCAGAGGAATCAAAGTGGTTGATCAGTCATTGCATCAATCCGGGTTGGATCTGAATGTTTCGATAATAACTCACGCCCTTAAGTTCAAAAGGGGATAGCAACTCCTAATCATCGTGACTAAAAATCCAGAACAATGCTTTAAATGCAGGTGCCAATGATTGATCCATGGAAAATGAAAGAGTGAGAAGTCTAGAATTTTTCTAAGGTAGAAGTGTTGTGAAACATAGTGAATATGTCATGGTTCTTTAGAGCACGAGAATGAGAAGATAAGATGATGGTTGGCTATCACTTCAGATTTAGTTGGCCACTAATTTAGCCTTAATATTCTTCAAACAATGCATTAAACAGCTGTAAAGATGCTAATGCAGTAATTCAATCATGACATGAAAAGAACATGATCTCTTTATAAGGATATTCCCCAAACTCGGCTTGCAGTATGAAAGCAAAAGGCAAAACTATAGCAAAATAACTTAAGGAACTTCATATTCCATTTAATCCATGTCCTTCTACCTTCAGAATCCTTTGAGCTCTTGCCGTTGGTTTCCTTGGCCTCTTCAACCATCATATGTCAATGCCTAACACCTCGACTAGCGCACTCGCCTTATAATGCCCTTTGACTGAGATCAATGGAAGGCTTCATGCCAATTATCTGCACACATGCATAAGCATAGATAAATGCATTTCATGCATACATGGCGTATACATTGAATATTTTTATGTTGTTTATATTTACAGTTGCATGCTCGATTGAGAGCCTCAACACGCACAGTTGAAATTATGTTGTTTTTTGCAAATGGCTCAACTCTCAAATTCCTTTACATGAATAAGGGGAAGATGATAGGCTTACGTTGCTCTATAATCAGTCTCAAAGTACAAAGTGAGATCAAAGCCCACCATAAGAAGCATTTCAAAATAACTGGGGGTCAGGCCTAAGACAGGCAATAATTGAAGAATAAACTGGCGTAACGCCCACAGTGAAAAGCCATTCAAAGCAAACTGGGGCAAGCCCACAATAACAAGAAATAGAAAAATAAACTAGGGTAAAGCCCATAATGAAAAGCCATTCAGAGCAGGCTAGAGTAAGCTCCAAAATGAGCAACAGTTGAAGAATAAACTAGCACAAAGCCTGCGATAAAAAATAAATTAGAACAAACTTGAGTAAAGGCTAGCAATAAGAGGCCATTAAAGAACAAACTAGGCCAAGCCCCACAATAAGAGGAAATCAGAGGAGAGCCTGTGAGGAAAAGCGATCAAGAGAAACTGAAGCAAAGCCTAGAACAAGCAACAGAATATTCCAAAAGACATAAATTTTGGATAAATAAATAATATTTAAATAAACTTATGGACATCCATTATATTATATAGTATTTATAACATTTGCAAATTTTTCGAAGAACATTTGAATAAGAAAACTACCGTTAGATGGCAGGACTGCCAGTCACCACAGGGCCGCAAGGGTTGATAGCGCGTTTGGCTAGCCTAAACGTGCGCCGGTCCCTACGAGAGCTCCTGTGATGGCTCTGTGTTGTGGTTCGATTTATAAAAAAAAAATGTTTGAAACCCCATCTTTCTGGTGAAGCAGCATTGTCTCAGCCAAGGGAGAGAAGGACCATCCGAAGATCGAGGCACCGTCTATTGGCCAATGTAGCATCGTCAAAGTCCCTAGCCATGGCTGAAGTGTTGATGCTGTGGCGGTGAGGGTTTTCAGTTGAAATTGTGATTGCTGTTTGGAGAAGATGAAGTGAATTACATCTTGGTCCCTGCATGTTTTCTAGATTTTCAACTGCGTCCAAAACAATTTGATATGTTTTCAGTTACATCCTAAAATTAATTTTGATAAGATATTTTAATTAATTTGGAATTAATTAAATTTTGAGGGTAATTAAAATTAATTGTTAGTAATTAAATTAATTTTAGAATATTTTCTAATTTTGTTATAAAATAAAATTAAAATAGTTTAGTTTGTAATGAAATTATTTTGTAAATTTATTTCTAATTGGATTAGAAAATAAATTGAATAAATTAAATTTTTTATTAATTTTAATATGATTATAGTTAGTAAAATTAATATATAAATTAATTTGATAAATTCTAAAATTAGTTTTAATAAGTTTTGTGAATAAAATTGTTCTATTCGTAAGCTAATTTTAGAAAATATCAAAATCAAAATTTTAAATATTTTATTTTTAACATATGAGACCAATAATTAATATATATTTTATGAAATAATATTTAAATGCATTAATGTGATTATGCATCATGGGTGGTTATCAACATTATAAAAGACCTATCTGATTGACTTTTTATATTTGGTTGAATGGTTTATGTAATTTTTAAATAGGACTTCCGTGTCATGATTTTCTTTTATTACCCTGTTGTAATATCTCTTATTTATTTGAATTTAATTATGTAATATTTAGATATTAGAATATGTAAATAGGATATTATTTTGTAACCCAAGAAGAAAGGTAGATTTGAAGAAATTACATGGAGCGTTGAAGAATCTAAGTCAGAAAGTAGCTATTAGGCTTTATGAAGATCTAAGAAGCCGCTACCTAGGATTTTTTACCATTTAATTTCCTTAATGGCCGAAGAAAATTAGTTTTAGAAATGTCCACAATCATCCAATTAGAATGACATGCTAAGGGTGCATGTTGTGTATGTATGATACATGATATGACCATCATGCCAAAGCATGAGACCTATAATTAAAATTTAATTAATAAATCCCTTATTAAAATTTGAAGTACATATTAAGAATATGATTGATTATCACCCATTGTTATAGTATGAAAACCAGAGCTCCCTTATAATTTGACTTCTTAGGCAAACCTAGGGTTGGTTGTAATCGAACATGTTTAATGCTATCAAATAACTTGAACAATGGTTTTACTCAACTAATTTATTTGATTTGGATGAGCAAACTCATGATCAGATAAGATTAGGGCAAAGGTTAGGCAAAACGTATTTGATATGTTTAGACAAAGAGTTGTCATCTAATTGATCTAAGAGTCACATGAAGATGTGATTGATAAGTAATGTTATCTAGTTAAATTGATTCAATATAACTTGTTGGGCAAAGCCAAGATTATATGGATTAATTGGGATCTTAGCCTACTAGGAGATATGAACGCTGGATTTTCTGAATTAATAGAAAGGGCTATTAATTTGAATAAAATAGTGGCAAACCTAAATTAAAATTAAAAGACCTTATTTAATTTGATATTGCATGAAATTAATAATTAATATCTCTATATTTGTAGATCATTTATTACCATGAGTAATAAACTATGCGAACGTAGCATACTTGTTGCTAATAAAGTGAATGAATTAAACTTTCAGGAATCGGTCCACAGTAAAAAGGGAAAGAAGCTTGTTGAAGTTCCTGCTTCAAATATGTTGTGATTGAAATTCATCTTTTTACTTTTAGTTCTAGTTCTTGGGTATTTGATACTGGATATAGTTATCATATTTATAACAATGTGCAAGGACTGAAGGAAAGTAGAAAATTAAGGAAAGAAGAGGTGGACCAACGTGTAGCTAGTGGAGCAACAGTTGCTGCATTAACTGTAGGACATATTATTTAACTTTGCCTTCAGGTTTGGTACTGGAAATGAATAATTATTATTATGTTCTAGTACTTTGTAGAAACATTATTTCAATTTCATATTTAGCCTTGAATAATTGATTCAAATTTGTTATTGAGAACAATACTTGTTCTTTTTACAAAAGGGATGTTTATTATGGAACTAGAACCTATTCAGAAGGATGATATAATGTTTTTACTGATAACCCCATTCTCAACATAAATAATAAAAGACCCAAAATAGATAATAAAAATTTATCTTATCTTTAGTATTATAGACTTGGTCACATTAATGAAACAAGAATCACTACATTGCATACAGGAGGTTATCTTGAACCTTTTGATTATGAATCATATGAAACCTGTGAATCTTGTTTAATGGAAAAAATGACTAAAACACCCTTTAATAGAAAGGGTGAAAGATCAAAGGAGTTATTGGACCTAATACATACAAATGTATATGGACCAATGACAACCCAAGCCATAGGTGGATATTCGTATTTCATTACATTTACTAATGACTATTGATAGGTCATATTTTTATAGTATTTTTAGCTTTGTTTTTATTAGGAATTTTAATATTTTTTATTACTTTGATTAATTTTTCACTTAGATTTATTTATATTTTTAGTAAGTTCCCGTAATTCTTGATAAACTTGATTTGAAGGGTTTTAGCAGGAAAATAGCCAAAAAAATGCATGAAAGAAGGTTGGGGCTAAAATTGGAAGTCTAAAAGCTCAACATGACCAAGTCAGAAAAGTACACAGGCAGGCCATGTAGTGCCACAACTGTCATAGGTTGGCATGTGTGTATTGATTATCATAAATTGAATAAAGCAACACGTAAAGACCATTTTCCTTTACCCTTCATTGATCAAATGCCTGAGAGACTTGCAGGATATCCTTACTATTGCTTTCTAGATGGTTATTCAGGATATTTCCAAATTCCCATAGCCCTCGAGGATCAAGAAAAGACCACTTTCACTTGCCCTTATGGTACTTTTGCATATAGGAGAATGCCTTTTGGATTATGCAATGCACCTGCGACTTTTCAAAGGTGTATGATGTCCATATTTTCTGACATGGTTGAGAAATTCATTGAGATTTTTATGGATGATTTTTCTGTGTTTGGGTCTTCTTTTGATTCTTATCTTCATAACCTTTCTCTTGTAATGCAGCGATGTGAGGACACTAACCTTGTTTTGAATTGGGAAAAATGTCATTTTATGGTTAGTGAAGTATTTTTTTAGGACATTGAATTTTTGAAAAAGGAATTGAGGTAGACAAAGCAAAGATTGAAGTGATTGAAAAGCTACCACCTCCAAATTCAGTTAAAGGAGTTAGAAGTTTTCTTGGACATGTCGGATTTTATAGGAGATTCATCAAGGACTTCTCAAAAATCACTAAACCTCTTTGTAATTTATTAGTTAAAGATGTTGATTTCAATTTTAATGAAGAGTGTTTAAATGCTTTTGCCAGGTTAAAGAAGGAATTGATTTTAGCTCCCATAATTGTCGCACCTGACTGGAGTTTACCGTTTGAGCTTATGTGTGATGCTAGTGATCATGTTGTAGGAGCCGTACTTGGGCAAAGGAAGGAGAAGAAGTTGCATGCCATCTATTATGCCAGTCGTACCTTAAATGATGCACAACTCAACTATGCCACCACTGAAAAGGAGCTCCTGGCTATTGTTTTTGCATTTGATAAATTTAGAGCATATTTGATAGGACCTAAAACAATAGTCTATACTGATCATTCAGCTATTAAATATTTGCTTGAAGATGCAAAGCCTAGACTAATTCATTGGGTTCTTCTCTTGCAGGAATTTGATTTGGAGATTCATGACAAGAAAGGAACTGAGAACATTGTAGCTGATCACCTTTCCAGGATTGAGTTGGGGAAGGAAGAAAAAGAAGAGGTTCAAATCAATGAAGACTTCCCCCATGAGCATCTCCTTCTCTTAGCAAATAAGCAAACTCCATGGTATGCTGATATAGTGAATTTCCTTGCTTGTCAAATTCTCCCTCCTAATCTTTCTTACCAGCAAAAGAAAAAATTTTTCCATGTTGTTAAATTCTATTATTGGGAGGACCCTTTCTTATTCAAATATTGTGATGACCAAATGTTTAGAAAGTGTGTGTCGGAGGAAGAGATGGAAAGTGTGCTCAAACATTGTCATACTTTTGAATGTGGAGGGCATTTTGGAGGAAACAAAATAGCGGCACTAGTACTAGAAAGCGGTTTGTATTGGCCTAACTTATTTAAAGATGTTTTTAACTTTGTTCGTCTTTGTGATCATTGCCAAAGGTTAGGCAATATCTCCAAGAGACATGAGATGCCATTGAACAATATCCTTAAAGTGGAGATCTTTGATGTTTGGGGACTAGATTTTATAGGACCATTCCCATCTTAATATTCCAATCAATACATCCTAGTGGCGATGGATTATGTGTCTAAATGGGCAGAAGCCATTGCCTTACCTAACAATGATGCAAAGAGTGTGATGAACTTCATCAAGAAATGCATCTTTACATGCCATAGTACCCCTCGAGCAATTATCACGGATGGAGGTAAGCATTTTTGCAATAAGTATCTTGATTCTCTCCTTGCAAAATATGGTGTTACTCATTGTGTAAGTACTCCTTACCATCCACAAACAAGTGGGCAAGTTAAGGTAACTAATAGAGAGATAAAAAAGATTCTTGAGACTACAGTTGGTCAATCGAGGAAGGATTGGTCTAAGAAACTTGATGATGCACTATGGGCCTATAGGACTGCATTCAAAACACCTATCAGGATGTCTCCATATCGAATGGTCTATGGTAAGGCTTATCATTTGCCCATTGAGTTAGAACATAAAACGTATTGGGTGATACAGTTCTTGAATTTTGATACCAAGGAGGTAGGGCAAAAGAGAGCACTTCAATTGAACATAGTGGATGAAATGAGGATGCATACTTATGAGAGTGCTAGGATTTGCAAGGACCGAACCAAAAAGTGGCATGACACGCACATTATTTTGCAGGGTCTAAGAGTCAGACAAAAGGTATTACTCTATAACTCTGGACTTCGTCTTTTTCCAGGAAAATTGCGATCTCGATGATCTGGACCTTTCATCATAAAAGAAACTTTTCCACATGGAGCGGTTGAGATTGTTGATGGAGATTGAAGCTTCAAAGTTAATGCTCAAAGATTGAAGGTTTACCGACATGAAGTTTTTGCTCCAATCAAAACCGCAATGAGCCTCACTTGAAAGAAAGGGAGTAATGAGTCAAGCTTAACGACACTAAACAAAAGCACTTATGGGAGATAAGCCATATTTTATTTTTGAATAAATTATTCTTCTTAGTATAGTTTTAGTAGCATTGATTGGTTTTGTTCGAGTAATTTTATGATCAAACTCAATTACCTAAGCTTAAAAGTGTTAATTTCTGCATTTTTAGGTACTTAGGGACTGAAGTCAGGGAGATCCACAAGCTGGTAGTGTAAAACGCCATGCCCATGGCTTAAAAACACTAAAAAGAACAAAAGAGGCAGTGAACTCCATGGGCTGGCTGTGTAAAATGCCACGCCCGTGGCATTTTGTAGAAAAAGCATGGAGACACTAGGGAGTCCACGCCCGTGGCGCAGCAATGATGCAGGATGTACCACGTTGAAAAGACATGGCTAGGTCGTGGCACACACCACGCCCGTGGCTGAACCAGCACAAAATATTCCTAGACATTTAGAACACTCCACGGCTAAGCTGTGGCAAATGCCACACTCGTGGAGTGCCTAGCAGGTAGGAAAATATATATATATATATATATATTTTGCAGATCACTCTATGAGCAGGGCGTGGCACACATCACGCCCGTGGCTTGCCCAGCCCAAACGAGCACAAGGGGAGGCAAGGCACGCCACGCCCGTGGCATGCCCAGTGCACACCAACCTCGGCACAAGCGTGCCACGCCCGTGGCACATGCGGAAGGCACAATTAAAAGGTATGTTTTCTTTGTTTTTTCAAACCTAACTTCTATTTTTTTTTTCAACTTCCTCCCAACTCTCTCTCTTTAAAAACCACCATAGCCACACTCTCTCTCTCTAAAAACCTCTATAACCACCATCATCTTCTCTTTTGTTCTGCTCTTTTCTCTTTCTCTTCACCAAATCTCTCACCCATGGCACCCAAAAGACAAAGAACCTCCTCTTCTTCAAGAGCACAATCAAATGCTCTGGTTCCCGTACAAAATCCACCAAGAGGAAGAAGAGTAACCACCACACCACCACTGGAGAACCCACCACCACCATTCCCACTCCCCAACCCGAAAGCAATTGAAAGGTACAATATTCTTGTCTCAAAGCCTATGATTCCAAACAAATTTATTGATTAACATGCTTTGAGTTTAGTGGGTTTAAGGGATGCAGTGATTGAGCCATTACAAAGGATTGGGTGGGGTAGTTTTATCACAATGAAAGACTATGTGTATGCACCTTTAACTCTTGAATTTTTAAGCACATATGCCTCATACATTTATCCTGCCATAGAAACTGTTGAGTCCAAAATAGCCTTTCACCTTAGTGGTAGGAGACATGAACTAACCATTGATGAACTTAGTCACATTTTTGGTTTTCCTACTGAAGATTCTAATCGTTGTGTGCCCTCAAATTTTGGTAAAAATTATGCATGGGAATGACTTACCGGTATACGTGGGTACAATTCTAAAGGTGCCAATGCTTCCAATCTTAGAAACCCGGCCTACCGTTACATTCATAGGATTTTAGCTCATACAATTTTTGGTAGGAAGGAAAGTGATGGTGTCATAGGGGTGAATGAATTATATTTTCTATGGGCTATTGACAATGGCATTAGATTGAACATAGGATATTGGTTGGGTCTAAGGTGGAGAAAAGTTGTAAGAGGAAACATAGGTAGTATAGTTATGGGGAGTTTTGTCACAAGGATCGGGATATACCTTAGGGCATTTAACCCAAATCGGTCTCCTTACGTTGTGCTAGACAATGGAAAGAACACCCATTTGGACATTGATACGATGTTGAAAATGAGAATGGTAGTTAGGCATGGTGATACATATCGTTTGGCTAGGATGGATGAACAACCTAAAGTTGGAGAGGAAGTTCAAGAGGAAGGAGAGGCTAGAGATGGAGACGAAGGTGGAGGAACTAATATAGGGGGTTTACCTCCTACATTTTCTTCTTTTTCTAGTGTAGGTCCTTCCCATGCAGCAGCACAGACTGAGACTGATGAGGTGCTAGCCCGTATCCTCTCTCGAATGGACTTGTTCGATAGTCAAATGGAGCGAATGGAGACAACAATGTCTGATCGTTTCACTAGTTTGGACATATCTTATGGAAGCATCGATTCCCGTCTTGAGACCATGCAACAACAATATACGGGATTGACTAACCAACTCCTAACGATAACCTAGATGCTACAGCCTCCTCCATCTCCTCCTCCTACAGATTGAGGCCCCGTTTTATTTGTTATTTTTAGTCATTGTCTATGTGTTCTTTTGAATTCTGTTTTTAGTTATGTTTTAGTTATGTTTCAATTTGAATTATTTGTTTTCTAAACTAACTATCTTTTATTTAGTTTCTCTCTTTTTCAACTTCTAGCCATTGCATTCTAGTTCATCTTACATCTTTTCCTCAATACAATGGTGGTAAAAAGTTATCAAACCATCTTTCTTTCATAATTCTTCCATTATGTGTTGAGGCATGAATTTAAGTTTAGGGAATCATTTGATTTTTCACATTGAGGACAATGTGCTAGATTAAGTTGGGGAAGGGAAATTTTACTTAAAATTTTTGCTTTTTTTTAGTTTAATGTGGTTGGAATTATTATAAGCAAAATTTAAAATTATCATAATTTAATAACTTGATTATAAATTTAGTTGTTTTCTATTATGGCATGTTTTTAGTTTAAATTTGAACTTTTTAACTTAATAATATTCCTTGGTGTAAATATTTATTTTTAAGATGTAAACACCCATTTTTGAAATTATTATGAT
>CANUEX010083753.1:0-16067 GCA_948099535.1 Jatropha multifida | reverse complement strand
TTATTTGTTAGAAGATAGCAAATAATTCAATCTTTAATTAATGAAAGGGAGACATGTGTATTTAAGAAGAGATTATATTTTCATTGATTCACACCTTCATTCAAATTTAATTTTCTCCCTTTCACATTAATTTCTTCCTTTAAATCAATCTAACAACTATTAGAAATCAATCATCATAAAATACCAAGTGACTCATCATCTAAATTAAGAAAAAGGGAAGACAAGTGTATTAAAGAAAATACCACAATTTCTTTATTTCACATCTTCATTTCAAACTTAGTGTTCCCATTTCATTTATTTCTTTATAAATACCCTACTTTCCTAAGATCATTTACCACAAAATATTAGAAATATATAAGTATTCTAAGGAGGGATTAAGCCAACAAGTGATAGGAAGGAAGAGAAAATCATAAGGGAGCAAAGAAAGGTATGAAATCCAAAAATTTTGTCTTAGAATTTAAATTATATTTTCTAAGTCTTAATCTTTATTTTGATGAATTAAAGTTTATAATTTATCTTTATAACTTATGAAGTAACCATTCAATATGTAGAAATTATTTTGGATAGAAAGTAATTAAACATGTAAAAGCTAGGAAAACTTTATTATTTTTCAAACTGTCTTAATGAGATTACTTAAATTCAACTACTATGTTTTGTTCAAATAGATATGTAAATGAATTTAAAAAATTATGAAATATTGCATAAAGATAGATTAAGATGTTAGTAAGGTTGTGTTAGAAGGAAAAGTCTAAATAATGAAGGAAATTGAAAATATTAATAAAATGAAGGAGACTACTTAATATTTTAAAGCTGAAAATTTTGGTTCAGTAATTAATTTATTTAAATAGGTTATTGAATCCCAAAATTCATGAAATTTAATATGGGAGTACCTTGAGATATTAAGAACTACCTGATAAAATTTCAGAATAAATGGATGTGAGAAGATAAATATTTAATTAAATAAATACATACTGCTCATGTGCAGAAATTCTATTTTTCATTAGATTTGCACTAAATTGAGAATATTAAAATATGAGTGAATTATCTATGAATATGAGTATATAGTAAATGAATATAAAGTTTAATATGTATAATTTCTATCCTGAAAAATTCAGATTTTAAATTCAATGAATAAAAATATTAAGGAACCTTGAATGTCAATAGAGAACTAGAAGCAAACTAAAAGAGAAATATATGTTTAAATGTGAATATAGGTCGAGGATCAGTACGAAATTATTTTGAAATATTAAGTGATCGAGAGGAATCAAATTCTCATTTTCAAGGTGAGTTATAGTCTAACCCTTCCTTATTATATTGGAACTTTTGATCAATTACATATCATTTCTAGTATTTAAACCATTTGTTTATTGCAATATTGAAATTGTGAATTTTGAAACCTATGTGGCCTCTATGCCTGTTTTGATTGTGCCAAGCCATTTGATTAGCCAATATAATAGAATTTCAGTCTTGATGGGGGTTATACCATCAAGCTATGTGCACATAGAAATTTGTGATAAAAGGAAGAAGTTACTACCCTAATATGTGATATGTGTGATAGCACTGAAATATACATAGTGATATATTTTATTCAGTGTTATATATGTGATTATCTATCATATTAGTGATATCTCATTTGTGACATTGATCCGAATATTGTGAATCCCTATTGATATTTCATTTGTGACATTGATTTGATTACTATGAAACCCTTTTGATATCTCATTTGTGATATTGATCTGATTACTATGAAGCCCTTTTAATATCTCATTTGTAATATTGATCTGATTACTACGAATCCTTTCATATGAATTTATTTTTTATGAGCTAATAATAGTACTACCATCTGGTATTGCTATAAATGTTGAACCTTGAGATACTTATTCACTGTACACACTACCTATATGACATTATAATCTCATTGAGTTGACGACTCATTCAAGCGTCTATGCTTTTACGTAGAGGTGATCTTGGTCAGTCAGCTTCTTGATTCCTTCTTCCAACAAGAAGCCTGTGATCAATGTAAATATTATTGTTAAATTACTAAAACTCTAGTTGCTCCATAGTATCTTTGTGGATGATATTAGTGTTGGATGTGTGTAAGCTTTGTTGTAACATTGTTGAGAGAATAATATGTGTCCATACAGAATGTGAGGAAGAATATTCTCAATGATCCTGAGAATTTAATAAATAATTGATTATGGCCCACTTAAGCAAATATCCAAGATAAGTAATGTATGTATTGTGGGTTCTACGAGGTGCTCGGTGACCTTAAGCCTAACTAGACCCTAGGACCGTCGCACCATTAAAAATTTGGGGTGTGACAGAGTTGGTATCAGAGCCTAAGTTAATAGTAACATATAGGTTAGAGGTTTATAAGTATAAATAAGTAAGAATACTATGGAGCATAGGATCATTCTATTATGTCTTATTTTCATTGCTATCTAGATATGCATTGAGTCAAGCGTTAATTGAGTATCCCTTTTTACTTGTAGATTTAGTATGGCACCTAAAAGGGGAATGAGAAAAATCAAATATGAAGGGGATGTTCCTTCAGAAGAATCAGTACCGAGAGCTGAAAACGAAGTGCCTCCACCTCCGGCACCACCGGCCCTTGAGGACAGAATTGTTGGGGTAGTGGAAAGAATCGAACAATTACAGAAGAACTACAAGCTGATAACAGAAATGTTAATACAATAGAAACAACAACAGCTAGTCTTTATTCTTGAAGTTCAAACTACTGTAGCTCCACCTTCACCTCCACAAATGGAACCGGAAGAGGAAAGAAAATTATTAAAGAGGTTCTTGAAATTAAAGCCTCCAGTTTATAAAGGAGAAGAAGATCCCACTGAATTTTTAGAAGAAATGGAGGCAAAGATCCAGATACTTCATTGCCTAGATAAGAAAGCAATCGAATTTGCAGGGTATCAAATGAGGGGTGACGCAAAAGAGTGGTACAAGAGAGATATCGCTGGGTTACTAAAAAGAAATACTCCTTTTACCTAGGAAATGTTTGCAAAAATGGTACTTGAGGAGTTTCTACAGAAGAGTGTTAGGCAAGCCAAAGCGATAGAGTTTGAGAAACTAGTGCAAACTCCAGATATGACAGTATTTGAGTATGCTAGACAATTTAATCAACTGAATAAGTATGTGCTTGCTTTAGTACCAAATGAAGCAGCAAGGATAGACAGGTTTAGACGAGGGGTGGTAGCATCATTGTATAAAATCTTGGCTACTGGTGATTATAGTTCCTATTCTCAGATAGTAGATAAGGCAAGAATGATTGAGAATAGGGAAATGGAAGTCAGAACAGCTCGAGAACAAAAAAGGAAAGTGAGAACTGAGAGCTTTATAAGACTGAGAGGGAAAGAAGAAGTATGAACATTTAGTACTCGACCACAATTGTCTTTTGGTAATCCTCGAGGGATGCAAGTTGGCCTTCCACCTAGGCCATTTACAGGAAGACCGTCAGTTACTCATGGACAATCTGGTACTCGTATTCAAAGACTTCTTATGCAAACTCCATGCCAGAATTATGGAAATTGCACGGAGGCCAGTGTTATAAAGGAACAGGGGGATGTTTCAAATGTGGGCAGATAGGTCATATGATTAAAGATTGTCCTCTATTAGCGAGAGAAAATAGACCTCAAACGTCTCAGACCACAGTACAGATAGAAAGAGATCCTAGACCTAGTGGAGTTGGGAGAGGTTCTGGAAGAGATAGTACTACAGAAGGACCTGCAGAACAACCTTCAGGAAGAGGTAGAGGAAGAGTGTATATATTAGCACCTAAGGAGGCACAAGAGTCAAATACAGTTATTATAGGTATCATTCCCATCCAATCTATTAAGGCAAGAGTGTTATTTGATCCTGGGGCAACTCATTCCTTTGTGTCAACTTATTTTGCTTCCAAATTGTGTATGCCTTCTCAACCATTAAAAATTCCCTTACTGTGTCTACCCCTTTAGAGGAAGAAATTACTATTAAGAACATATGTTCCTCCTGTGAAGTGATGATAGGTGATAAAATTTTGGAAGCTGATTTGATTGAGTTACCAGTGTTAGAGTTTGATGTTATTCTTAGGATGGATTGGTTGTCTAAGTATTTTGCCACTTTAGATTATAATGGGAAAAGAGTGATTTTTCATAGTCCTTCAGGGGAAACCTTTAAATTTTAGGGAGATAGGAGTGAAGTGCTAAGTAATTTGATTTCAGTCATTAGTGTTGAGAAATTATTGAGGAAAGGGTGTGTAGGATATTTAGCCTATGTTAGAGACACTAATGTAGCCTCCCCTGGGTTAGACCAAATACCTATGGTACGTGAATACCCTAATGTATTTCCTAAAGATTTGACTACATTACCTCCAGAAAGGAAAATAGAGTTTAGTATAGACTTATTACCTAATACCACACCATCTCTATTCCCCTGTACTGAATGGCCCCAACTGAACTTAAGGAATTGAAAATGCAATTACAAGATCTTCTAGATGAGGGTTTCATTAGACCTAGTAATTCACCCTGGGGTGCACCAGTTCTCTTTGTTAAGAAAAAGGATGGTTCATTTCGAATGTGCATAGATTATAGACAACTAAATAGGGTGACCGTGAGGAATAGGTACCTATTGCCTAGAATTGATGATCTGTTTGACCAGTTACAAGGGACAAGATATTTTTCTAAAATAGATCTTCACTCGGGGTATCATCAGTTGAGGATTAAGGAGGATGTACCTAAAATAACTTTTCGTACAAGGTATGGTCATTATGAATTCTTAGTATTACCTTTTGGGTTGACTAATGCACCTGCAACATTTATGGACTTAATGAATCGGGTTTTCAAGCCATATCTAAATAAGTTTGTAGTTGTTTTCATATATGATATATTGATATATTCTAAAAGTCAAAAAGAGCATGAAGAACATTTACAGATAGTATTGTAAACTTTGAGAGAGAACCAATTATATGCTAAACTATCCAAATGTGAATTTTGGCAAGAAAAATATCATTATGAGGGCATATGATTAATCATGAAGGTTTACAAGTAGATCCTAAGAAAACTGAGGCAATTGCTGACTGGCCTCGACCAACAAATGTAATAGAAGTGAGGAGTTTTCTAGGGTTGGCTAGTTATTATAGGAGATTTGTAAAAGACTTTTCTAAGATAACTGCACTCATTACTAAATTACTCAATAAATGAGTAAAATTTGAATGAAATAATAAATATGAAGAGAGTTTCTGTGAGTTAAAGGAATGTTTGACATGTGCACCTATTCTTGCATTACCTAAGGAAGGAGGCAAATTTGCACTACCTAGAATGTCAATTTTCTTAGGATCTACTTGTAAACTTTCATGATTAATCACATGCCCTAAGAATGATATTTTTTCTTGCCAAAATTCACATTTGGATAGTTTAGCATATAATTGGTTATCTCTCAAAGTTTGCAATACTATCCATAAATGTTCTTTATGCTCTTTTTTACTTTTAGAATATATCAATATATCATATATGAAAACAACTACAAACTTATCTAGATATGGCTTGAAAACCCAATTCATTAAGTCCATAAATGTTGTAGGTGCATTAGTCAACCCAAAGGTTAATACTAAGAATTCATAATGACCATACCTTGTACGAAAAGCTGTTTTAGGTACGCCCTCCTTCTTAATCCTCAACTGATGATGCCCCGAGTGAAGATATATCTTAGAAAAATATCTTGTCCCCTGTAACTGGTCAAATAGATCATCAATTCTAGGCAATAGGTATCTATTCCTCATAGTCACCCTATTCAGTTGTCTATAATTTATGCACATTCGAAATGAACCATCCTTTTTCTTAACAAAGAGAACTGGTGCTCCCCAGGGTGAACTACTTGGTCTAATGAAACCCTTATCTAGAAGATCCTGTAATTGCATTTTCAATTGCTTAAGTTCAGTTGGCGCCATTCGGTACGGGGGAATAGAGATAGGTGTGGTACTAGGTAATAAGTCTATACTAAACTCTATTTCCCTTTCTAGAGGTAAAGTAGTTAAATCTTCAAGAAATATATCAAGGTATTCTCGTACCACAGGTATTTGATCTAATCCAGGGGAGGCTACATTAGTGTCTCTGACATAGGCTAAATATCCTACACACCCCGTCCTCAATAATTTCTTAACATTAATGACTGAAATCAAATTACTTAGCACTTCACTCCTATCTCCCTAAAACTTAAAGGTTTCTCCTGAAGGACTATGAAAAATCACTCTTTTCCCATTACAATCTAAGGTGGCAAAATATTTAGACAATCAATCCATCCCAAGAATAACATCAAACTCTAACACTGGTAACTCAATTAAATGAGCTTCCAAAATTTTATCACCTATCATCACTTCAGGAATAGTGACTGGCTGTTGTTATTTCTGCTGTATTAACATTTCTGTTATCAGCTTATAGTTCTGTAATTATTCGATTCTTTCCACTACCTGAGCAATTCTATCCTCAGGGGCTGGTGCCGCCAGAGGTGGAGGCACTTTGTTTTCAGCTCTTTGTACTGATTCTTCTGAAGGAACATCCCCTTTAGATCTGATTTTTCTTATTTCCCTTTTAGGTGCCATACTATATCTACAAGTAAAAGGGGATACTCAATTAACGCTTAACTCAATGCAGATCTAAATAGCAATGAAAATAGGACACAATAGAATGATCCTATGCTCCATAGTGTTCTTACTTATTCATACTTATAAACCATTAACCTATACGTTTCCATAAACTTAGGCTCTGATACCAACTCTGTCACATCCCAAATTTTAATGGAGCGACGTTCCTAGGGTTTAGGTAGGTTTAAGGCCACCGAATATCTCGTAGAACCCACAATACATACATTACTTATCTTAGATATTTACTTAAGTGGGCCATAATCAATTATTTATTAAATTCCCAGGATCACTGAGAATATTCTTCCTCACATTCTGTATAGACACATATTATTCTCTCAACACTGTTACAATAAAGCTTACACATGCAACACTAATATCATCCACAAAGATACTATGGAGCAATTAGAGTTTAAGTAATTTAACAACAATATTTACATTGATCATAGGCTTCTTATTGGAAGAAGGAATCAAGAAGCTGACTGACCAATATCACCTCTACCTGAAACCACAAATGCTTGAATGAGTCGTCAACTCAATGAGATTATATTGTCATATAGGTAGTGTGTACAATGAATAAGTATCTCAAGGTTCAATATTTATAGTAATACCAAATGGTAATACTATTATTAGCTCGTCAAAAATAAATTCGTATAAAAGGATTTATAGTAATCAGATCAACATCACAAATGAGATATCAAAAGGGTTTCATAGTAATTGGATCAATATTACAAATGAAATATCAATAGGGATTCACAATATTTGGATCAATGTCACAAATGAGATATCACTAATATGACAGATAATCACATATATAACATTGAATAAAATATATCACTATGTATATTCTAGTGCTATCACACATTTCACATATTAGGGCAGTAACTTCTCCTTTTTATCATAAATTTCTATATGCACATAGCCTGATGGTTTAGCCCCCATCAAGACTGGGATTTGTCATATTGGCTAACTAATGGCTTGGTATAAACAAAATAGGTATAGAGGCCACATAGGTTTCAGAATTCATAATTTCAATATTGCAATAAACAAATAGTTTCAATACTAGCAATGGTATGTATTTGATCAAAGATTCCAATATAATAAGGAAAAGTTAGACACTATAACTCACCTTGAAAATGAGAATTTGATTCCTCTCGATCACTTATAATTTCAAAATGATTCTGTAGTAATCCTTGATCTATATTCACATTTAAACAAATATTTCACTTTTAGTTTGCTTCTAGTTCTTTATTGATATTCAAGGTTCCTTAATATTTTTATTTATTAAATTTAAAATCTGAATTTTTAGGGATAGAATTTATACATATTAAGCTTTATGTTTTATTTACTATATACTTGGTGTTTGTTGATTCCACCAAAAATTAATTACAGAATTTTAACTATAGAAGTGGTGAATTCAGGTCGAACCCTAGAGATTGAAATCTTAATTTTGTGTAAAGAGAAAAAGGGTTTTGGTTTTTGTGAAAATTCAATTAATGTTATCAAAAGAAAATTAACTAATAAACTTAAGTTGGAATTCAATCTAACGAACATTCAATTCAAGGTGATTTGTAATCCAATGCATAAATGATCACAGACCAATTATGAATTAACCACTCTTTGAATATTTAACTGAAACTTATCAACAAGCATGATAAATTCCCTGAATTCCCTAATGTCGTTAATTTGAGCCCAGTATCCTCATTAACTCTAATTATTAAATGAGCAAGTATTAAGCAATCCTTTTCAATCTAATAAAAGCATTAAGAACATGAAGTATTAAACTTGAATAACAATTTAAAAAGCATAAATCATTTAATCCAACCCTATTGTTTCTTTAGATTATTACCGAAAACTTAGAACATAATCAGTAAAACCTAATTGCTACTAACATTCAATCTTTCACAATAATTACAGATTATAAAGTTGAAATAGCACTTAATCCTACCAAATAATTCACTAATAGGCCTTTCTAGCAAATGATTCAATAAAATTAACTCCTTATATGCAAGAAACAATAGATATTCAAAGGAGAAATCATTTAATTTGAGACCAAGTCTCACAAATACACATGGATGTTAAATCCCTTGAATTGAACAAAGAAATTAGCCACTCATGGCTTATAACCTCTAAAATAAAGAAATTGAACCTCAAAGTAGATGATGAACTCTCTGTCCCTTGGCTGCTCCAAAATCACACCATATATAGTCCCTCCAAGATAACAGTATCTCTAATTACTTGGAATTTTGAAAGCAATCACATAGAAAAATCTTCTTTTTCCTGACTTCACTCCAGTTTTTAAGCTCCTTCCTTTTTGAATCTGATTCTGATGTCTTTAACAAACTCGAAGATCTCCTTCTCACCTTTCTAATGAGCTAAGGCTCGTCTAAATTGGATACTCATTGCAAAAGATATGACCTAAAAATTAAAGGAGGTTAAACTAGATATTTTTATTCAAAACGCCAACTTCAATGACGTTTTGACAATATAAAAACTATCAGCTTAACTTAAATGTCTTCACAGCAATTGTAAGGCCATCTTTTAAGATTCAAATGGGCCTGCGCTGGACTTATTTTGATACTTAAAGCTCCAGATACAGCTTCTACAACAAAACCTGTTTTGCATTTCATACAGCAGAGATGTGCTGAGGTTCAGAGCTATTTTTGATCAACATGGAAGCTGAACTGGATTTTGATCCTTCTTAGACATCTGTGGAGTTCTGTTTCATCTTTCTAATGAATCACATGAATTCTAATTTGGAGGTCTACAACTTCAAATATTCCTAAAAAACCAAACAGAGGTCAAGATAAAAAAATGTTGGAAATTTCTCAATTTAATAATATTGTTCCAATTATAACTAAGATCATGTCTAATTGATACAAATATTTTAGAAATACTAAAAATATCGAGAATAAAAGTAACAAATTATGCATATATCAATACTCATGTTCATAGCTAATTCACTCATATTTTAATATTTTCAATTTAGTGCAAATCTAATGAAAAACAGAATTTCTGCACATGAGCAGTATGTGTTTATTTATTTAAATATTTATCTTCTCACATCCATTTATTCTAAAATTTTATCAAGTAGTTCTTAACATCTCAAGGTACTCCCATATTAAATTTTATGAATTTTGGAGTTTATTAACTTATTTAAATAAATTAATTACTGAACCAAAATTTTCAGCTTCCTTATACTGAGTAGTCTCCTTCATTTTATTGATATTTTCAATTTTTCTCATTATTTAAACTTTTTTTTCTAACACAACCTTACCAACATCTTAAGATATCTTTATGCAAAATTTCATAATTTTTGAAATTCATTTACATTTTTATTTGAACAAAATATAGTAGTTGAATTTAAGCAGTCTCATTAAGAAAATTTGGAAAATAATAAAATTTTCTTAGCTTTTATATGTTTAAGTACTTTTTATCCAAAATAATTTCTAAATATGGAATGGTTACTTAATATGTTATAAAGATAAATTCTAAACTTTAATTCATCAAAATAAAGATTAAAACTTATAAAATATCCAAAATAATCTTTGTGGATATATTAGTGTTGGATGTGTGTAAGCGTTGTTGTAACATTGTTGAGAGAATAATATGTGTCTATATAGAATGTGAGAAAGAATATTCTCAGTGATCCTGAAAATTCAATAAATAATTGATTGTGACCCACTTAAGCAAATATCCAAGATAAGTAATGTATGTATCGTGAATTCTACGAGGTGCTCGGTGGTCTTAAGCCTACCTATCCTTAGACCGTCGCACCATTGAAAATTTGGGGTGTGATAGAGTGATTAGGTCTAGGGATTAAGTTGAATTTTATTCTGAAACCACTTAATTATTTGAAAACAGAATGAAGTATATAAGAGGCATTATAGAAAGTACTTTATACGTCAAAATATAATACGAATTAACTGATTGTATTTATTTTAATTTAAACAAAACTTATATTTTAATATTATATAGATAAAAAAGTGAATACATAACGACTATAGTCATTGTGCAATGAACGTCATACAAAAAACTATTTATCTATACTATATATAAAGTGGGAATGAGAGGAGGGAATAATTGAATTCTAAAAAATTCCCTTAATAAAATTTAAAATATTCTAAAATAACGTTATTGATGACCAATTAAATTTTATTTTAAATATTATGCATAATAGATAATTAACGTTAACTATACATTAATAAATATATTTTATTTTAATTAATTTAATATTGAATAATAAGGCTATACATAAAAACATAAATTCTTTTATTTACTATATATGTTTTAAATTTTATTTAATTTAGGATTTAAATTAAATTTTAGAGCTAAATACATATTACATATTTCATATATTTATTATACATGATTTTGCTCTATTTAACTTACTAGATAATAAATTAAACTTATAATCTATAATTTACATACATGTAAAAATAAAGAAGGAAATTATGTAATTTCTTAAAGTAGCATTAGTTTAATTTGAAATTCCATTTTAAATAATATTTTTTGATTTGAATCGAAAAAAATAAAACTATTTTCCTTTTGAATATCCTTTTTAGTTCTATTTTTAATGCATTTTCATAAAAAATAGGTTTCATTTATACTTTTAAATATCTTTTTAGTTAGATTTTATATAATATATTCTATATTTGATACGCATATATATTCTATATTTGATATTGTAACATTATTATCATTTATACACATATATATTCTACATTTGATATTGTAATATTATTATTGAATGATTTTTATAATTTATAGTTTTTGATGTTTTTAATCATTTTTTCTCATATTATATTATATTTTAAGAGGTAAATCAAAAACTATAATTCAACTATTGAAAATGAAACTTAAATTCTATTAATTTATAATATTCTGAATTTTTAAAATATGATTAAACACTTTATTATTAAACTATATTAGTTTAAATAAAATTAAATAAAATTTTTTTAATATATTATTTCTCTTTAATTTTTTTGAAAAGCATAGTGTACATTTATTTGAATCATTTATATATTATTGTATTTAAAAATTTTTTTTAAACATCTTGGAGATTGGCAATAGGTAAGCATTGTGGCCAGATTTAACAAAAGCAATGCAAGTATGAAATTATAGTATTTGACTAATATAAAAAAATAAATTTTTTTTTTGTCTAATGAAATCTTTTTGAAAAAATAAACTATAAATGTTTGAATTTACTATCATTTTTATTTTCAATTTTTTTATATTAAAAATGAAATTAGGATAAAATTCAAGAATTCTAATTTTATTTAATATTTTATTTTTTTATTTTCAAAATTTATAAAATTTTATTTGATTTTTTAATAATTTAATTGCATATGTTTTTTAAATATTTTTTCAAATAGATATAAAAATAATTAGACATTTACAATTTTAGTATTTTTTTAAATATTTTTATATATGACTTCATAATTTTTGAATTTAATCTCATTTATATCTTCTTTAAATTTAATAGAGTACATTACATTACCAATATTATTGTTTACAACTTTATATATTAATTTTCATGTAGAGTTGAAAACTATACGCAATTTATTTTTAGATTCTGTGTAAAAAATTACATGCTATTGATAAAATTTCAGCTTAATTTTATCTGACAAAAATAATTAATATGGAGATCAAAGTTATATTTTATATTGTCTCTATGCTGAGTAAGTCTTGATTTATTAGATTAATGTTATAACTTCACTAAATTATAGAATATTTACAATATAATAAATGTAAATTTGTAGTAGTTTTATATAATTAATTAATAATAAAATTATATATTTTTTATTAAAAAAAGAAAGAGAAACATCATTTTCTTTTCATGTTATAAAATTTCATTGTAATATATAAAGTACAATATTAATTAATCATTACATTTATTTTAATTTAAATAAAAATTTATATTTTAATATTATATAAATAACAAAATTGAATGAATATATAATGAGTAAATTCAATGTGCAACGCACATTATAAAAGAACTAGTATATATAAAAGTAGGAATGAGGGAGGAGGGAGGAGGGATATTGGGTCTCTAAAGCATCCCTTATGAACTTTTAATTTAATTACTAATAATAAGGATTATTCAGTTATTTATTAATTAGAAAATTTTTAATTTTATTGGTATTTTTATTTCTATTTGATTCTAAATTTTATTAGAAAGTTTAATATAATCCTATTTCAATTTATTATTTTTATTATATTAATATTAATTAGAAATTTATTCTACAATATCACTATATATATATATATTTAGTTTTAATTGCTCTTGACTATCAAGTTTTGATTGTTTTTCACTATAAAAAATTTATTTATTTCTATCAAGAATTAATGCTTCAAACTTTGCTAAATTGAAATTATTAAGTCTGCGATCGTGTTTTTTTCTTGTAATAAGTATTAACTCTCTTTTTTTACAAATTAATAGAATAGTTTTTATTTATATCTATACTATATATAAAAGTGAGAATGAGGGGGAAATAACAAGATTACCTATATTAACCTTAGTGAAATTTTAAAAATCTTAAAATAGCTTTAATCGTAGTCAACTTGAAAATTACATTTTATACTAACGGGATTTGGTTAAGTGGTTTGACACTTTTCTATTTTGAGTGAGGTCGAGGGTTCAATTCTCATGGATGAAGTAAATATTCGCTGAGAGCACTTTACCCTTCTTGGGCTTATCCAGTGCCTAACAAGAAAAATTACAATTTTATTCTTTGATTTGATATAATTTTTAAAAATTATTTTTCAAATAAATACATAGAGATAATAAAAAAAGAAAAGTATACTTTTCCTTAAAATTGAGGGTTTATATGACGAGAATAAATCGTTTCTTCTATGTAATTTTTTTATGAATTAATTAACTTATTTATTTTAAATTTATAACTTAGAAAAATAGAGAAATAAAATTAGATCATAGCATTATTTGCTTTTTAATTATCATTTATTGACTTGATTTTTTTTTATCTATCAACATCAAATTTCATTAAATTACAACATTTTCAGTTAAAGAAGGAGTTTATTTCTTATTATATGATGAGTTTGAAAAAGAGTTCTATTCTTAATAATAATTTTTTAAAATTTTTTCTCATTATTGAATTAGTTTGTAACTATTATCACTTTAATTTTTAGTAAAAGATTTATATCTCCTTGCAATAAATAGATGACCTCTTAATAATTAAATATTTTTAATATTTTTCTGTTATATTTTAAATATGTTTAACTCGAAAGAAAATAGTATTTATAAAACTGAAAAAAACTAAAACTAAAACTAAAATAGTATTATAAAACTGAAAAAAAAACTAAAACGAACTATATATTTCTATTTTGGGTTACTTTTTGGGATTTCAAGAACTTGTGTGTATGTGCATCTATTTCTTTCTCTAATGCATTGAGTGAGTAATACTGTCATTATTGCAAAAATAATTACCATCATCAATTCAGATCATTTGCTCATTTTTTTTCTTTACCCAATAGTAAAAAAATAATTTATTTTTATTTTTCCATTATAATTGTATGTAGATATTGATTTGAAGTTGAGAGCATGAAGTTAGAGATGAAGTGATGATTTAATTTTCTTTTTAAGCACTTATTAAAGTTTTAAGAATTTACATTTATAAATTAGAGACTGAAGGATTATGTATAATGATTGAATTAAATTTTATTTTGAGACTACTTTATTATAAAAAAATCAAATTAAGTATATAAAAAACAACATTACAAGTAACTTACACTATAAACTCCAATACAAATTAAGTAATTGTATTTATTTTAATCTGAATAAAAACTTATACTTTAATATTATATAGATAAAAAAATTAAAAGAGTACAAATATATAACTGTCATGACCCAAAATCGTGGGCTGGACCGGCACTAGGATCTCGGTAAGCTTAAGGCCCCCGAGACCCGTAGTAAGCCTAAACTATAAAAATCCATTTCTATTGTCATTTGACTAAGGAAATAGTAAGCCCATATTATGACATTATTCTTAAATAAATCAGAGTTAACATTTCTAACCCAACCTTAGTATTAAATACTGTTCACAGCTCGGGCCCATATCCATTTAATAAAAATATATTCTCATGTAAATATTTATTTGTCATAATATGATCAAACTATTCCTATCATATAGTTTCTAAATATTCAAAAAGAATACTCCACAATTTATTTATAACCACATGATAATTTCTTTTACATAACCAATTATTAATTAAACATCCTAACTGCGGAGTTAAATAAAATGTGCGGAAAACCACAAATATTAACAGATAATTCATACTAACATGTTCGAATTTCTGCGTAGAAGGAAGCAGAGTCTTATAAACCAACGGTACTTTTATTTCCTGAAAAATATTTATGGAAGGGGGGTGAGTTTCACTAAACTCAGTGAATAATAATAAATAATGCAGACCCACACATTCAGGCAGTATGTTTTCACAATATATAAAATGGGCATACTTCACAAGCATGTATCATTCAATAGCATCTTCAAACAAAGAACATTCAAATATTCACAATATGTGGAAATTGGTCAGTGAAGTCACAAATCCACCTATTGGCCCTCGGCCAATTTTTATTATAATAATATATATAACAGGGAGTCAATCCCCCATACCTGGCCCACTGACCCATAGTGACACACGTCGTCCCAATTTCCACCAAGAACAAAAGCACATTATTTCACATCGCAATTATTCACAAATATATTCAATACAATAAATGCAACATATGAATGTAATCAAGGGCGAAAATTTTATAAATTTATAAAACCGAAATATTATATATCAAAGATTGAGATTATAGAACTAGAATATTATATTTGGAAGACGAAGGATATCAATATAACAATAGAAATAGGAAATGATTCATAATTATTTTAAATAATATAAAGAGTATATGGTATGCATGTGAAATGTATGTATGCAGGATGGTATGCACCATTTATTATTACTCACAGTGACCGCAGAATAAATTCAGGTCTGTCCTAGGTTTTGATTTGGAGGAGCAGTAGAGGAACTCGGTCGATCTAAGAAACACGTATAATAAGGAAAATACAATCAGATAATGACTCCCTTAATTAAAAATTAATTTAATAAACCTATCTGATTATTTTATTTTTCTGACTAAATTTCTAATATTATTTCCACAAAAAAATATAACTGTCTACCTATTTTAATATAATTCAGATTTCTAAGATAACCATCTTGTATACTAAACAATTATTCAGATAATAATTATAATAAACCTTATATTAACTATCATCAAAATATTCACTATAATCAGTCTAACTCCAAAATATAATTTAACACCAACAATAATAATAATTCTAACTAATTAAACTCTTTAAATATAATTCGTTAGCAATTTCATCAAATTTTTATTTTCAACCCGAATTCACTTAAACTCAGTAATCATATAAATACA
>CANUEX010083749.1:0-16611 GCA_948099535.1 Jatropha multifida | reverse complement strand
GAATATTGTATGAACGATGGTATATATTTTCTTGAATGGTTAATTATATAATAAGATGACTTGACATTATATTTTTAGAAGTGCTGTGTGACTTGGTATAATAATTTGGAGTTGAGGTTTGGAGGATTGAACATTGGAAGTACTTTGTTTTCTTTGTGTGGCAAGTCAATTTTTAAGGGAAACTCTTGCAAATTTTTTTGTAGGAATTTCCCTATGTTTTTATTTATCAAAAAAACAATTTTTATTAAAATATTACTTGCCTCCTTATGGAAACTAAGCCACTTCTAATGTAGATTTTAGGTTCATTAGGTGTAATAAGTCGGTGCTTCGGCACTAAATGTGGCATCCATCGTTTGGTTCTTCAGGATTGGGCAGCGGGTGTTACAATTGGGACTGAAATTGAAAGTCTAAAAGCTCAAGATGGCCAAGTCAGGGGAGTAAACGGGCATATTATGCAGTGCCACGGCCGTGGCACCTACTAAAAATTCAATCGGGCCAAATTTTGATTATTTAGCCCGTGTAAATCTAAGACATGGGGGTGGCCTTTGTATGGGCTATAAGGAAATACTTAAAAGGACTAATCTCAAGCATTGCTCAAGCCTAACCTGATGAAAGAAGACTCCTAAACAAAAAAGGAATCCAATTCAAATCAGTTTTCTACTCGGATTCGAAGTCACCCTATGAAGTTTATATAAAGAGAGATCACAACAGCAACAAGATATTGATTCATTAATCAATCGATTTTCAATTGAATTCTAGATCTCAAATCTGGATTCTATTCTTAGTTTTCTCTCTTTGTAAGAATTCAAGCAATCAAGTTGTGTAAAGAATCAAGAGATCCGTCTACGCTATTGTCTAACTAGTTTTTATCTCTAAACTCTTAATCTTATTTTATTTCCATTAATTCTTATTGTTTATGGAATTATTTTCAAGTTTAATTGAGTTTTATTTAATTACTATGTTGAACTAAACTCTCATACTAGGAATTTGATGTAGCTTAACTTCTACTCCAATTTATGATATTAGATTTGTTTTTCTTTGTTCGACATATAATTTATTATTGAACTTAATGCTTCCAGGCAAATTTTCTCCCCTAAATTGATTTATTTCATTAATCATTATCGGAAGAAGGGTTTTTGATAAGAAAAGGATAATAAATTACATGAGAATAATAACTTGATACGGAAGCTATATGGTTTGACTCATGGGGGGTTTTCATAATTTAATGACCTTAGGTTATGAATTCTTGAACAAACCATAAAATTTAATGATTTAATTTATATTTGGTTGCACTATTGGGAGATAGGCAATTAATGGGATTAAAATAGCTAACAATACATCGGGAGAGCTTGTTAGTGACTCTAAGGTTGTTTCCCCTATTTGAACAATTAAAATTGATTAATAAACTAATAAAATAAATTGGATAGAGTTAAGTGAAGTCAATATCCCTAGTAGTTTTAAAACTTGATTTCTTTTCATCAATTAGTCTTATTTGAATTCTTTTCTACTATTTTATTTTATTTTACTTTACTTTTACAAATATCATCTTTATTATCATTTAAATAATAATAGATTAAAATAATTTTGGTATTTGGTATACAATTTTCGTGGGACGATACTCTACTCACTCTTTATTACTTATTGTGATTTCGTGCACTTGCAAAAATTGCGGTCAAATGTCTTGATGGGGATATGATGATAATTTTGAGTAATTATATTTATTATGATTATATGATGAAAAGTTGTGATTTATGATGTGGAATGAGTTTTGTCGATAAATTGAAATATTGGAGTTGATGGTTGAGTACTTGAGTTGATTTGGGATTATAAGAGTGTTTTCTAACAGGTTTAAATTTGGAAAAATTGATGTTAGGGGGAATTTCTTGCATTTTTTCTATAGAAATTTCTAAAATTTTATATTCTATATTTTAGATTCTCTAGTGAATTTGATTAAGCATGAATGATTCTTAATGTTAGATTCAGCTAGGTTAAGCATGTTAAGATTTGTGCCTTTGGCACAGTATTTGACTTCTATTATCCACTCCTTCAAGTTTGGGAATGAGTGTTACATGTATTTTATTGCATATTCATGCTTCTCTTAGTTATGGTAAATACCTAGACTTACCTTCACTAACAAAAGAAATCTACATAGAGTTTGTAATTCAACTCAAGTTTGGAAGAGTCATTCTTTGTCTATATTTATAAAATCAGTTATTCAATTAGTTTATGTTTGCCGTACAAGCATTTTTATGATTCGTATTTTTGTTTATAAAGAATTCAAAGGGAATCGAATAAGTCTACATTGGTTATCATGGAAAAGGTTATGTGTTCCAAAGGAGGGAGGTTTGGGTATTCGACGTATTTATAGTTTTAATTTAATCTAGGTATTTTTGGGAGACAAGGTTGGTGTTTACTCATCAACCACATTACTATTCTAACTTGACATAGAAAAGCTAAACACTATCCTACTTGGGAGTTTTCACTATCGAATTAGGATCTAATCTGAGTTATTTTTGAAGGAGCATTCTATAGACTAAAGAATTATTATAAAATGGTATGCGTTAGAGGATTGGTAGGGGAGATGGTATTCATGTCTGGATTGATCCATTAGTGATTGGGGATGATTCTTTTCATGTGCTTACTACTTCTATTCCATAATTTGATCATCTAATGATGGTTGATTCAAAGTGATCATGATATTGGTTAGAACAAGGATTTAGTTTCAGGTCTTCTTTATCTTAAGCAAATACAATTTTGAGCATGCCATTGAGTTTCCAACCTTGGGATGATACTCTAATTTCGCATCGGTCTCGTAATGGACAATAACAAGTTAAATCTACATATCACTTAGCTTCAATTATTTTAAGATTTTATGTTGCAGCTCCACGTCTAATTCATTGGCAGAGGTTATAGTCACTCTCTTTACTGCTAATTAAAGATCAAGTTATTCATTTGGCGAGTTTGTAGAGAGTTGTTGCCCACAGAGAAGATACTAAATTAGTAAGGAGCTAGTGTGTCAATGCACTGTGATCTAAGTCAAATGCTAGAGGATTTACATCATGCACTTGCAACTTGCCATAGAGCAGCAAATTGTTGAACTACTATTGTTTAAGTAATGAACCATTTGATGGTGAGTTGGTTAGATGGATTACAGAGATGCTCAATTTGCAAAACTTGATCAAGTGCAGCATATTTATACTATAGCCTAGAACCTGTAGTGCCATTGAAATTTTCTTTTTTTGCATTATATCTAAACACTTTTAGTTACCATAGCCTCTCTTGCTTTAAAGTATATCAATGGATGACTTTCTACCAAAGCCAGATTATAAAGCGTCTTGCTACTCTGGTTACTTCAACAAATCATTTGCATTTTTGAAATGGATCTCACCTCCTCTGGGTACTCTTAAATGCAAGATGGATTATGCTATTTTTCAAGACAGAAATTGTATGAGGGTTTGGAGCAGTTTTTCAGGATGCAAGTGGTAGTTTCAAGTGGATTTGATGAGTACCTTTTATGGCTTGAGTGCTTCTCATTTTTCAAAAATTCTAGGCTTAAGGGAAGTACTATCATGGATAAAATGGCAGTACTTTAGCAAGTTACAAATAGAAATTGATACTCAAGTTGTTTATTATGCTCTAACGCAAACTAAGATCATTCTCAATTTGGTACATTGGTTACTACCTATAGGCATCTTTTGTCTTATTGTAAGATTTTGATTATATAGATTAAGAGACAAGCTAATAATGCCACTCTTGTATTAGTTAGGGTAGCTTGTTATTATGCTGATCTCAAGGTTTAGAGAGTATTTCAAAGCCATATTTCTAATATTATTGTTTTTCATTCTATGCTTCTCAAATAAATTTCTTTTAATTTTTTAAAAATTTTATTTTTTTTAAATAGCTTCAATATATAAGAATTAATATAAACGATTGAAAAGAAAATGAAGACTAAATATGTAAACTGAAACACGAGCGACACACTTCACTTTTACATTGATTTAAAATTCTCCAGCAAGTTACATCTATAAAGCAATTCAATATTATAAAAAAATTTGAAAATCTTTATTTATAACTTATATTAAAAGATATACAAAGTCTTACACTTATATATATATATATGATAATTGGAAAAAAAAACATAAAATTATGTCTAATAGTATTATTTTATATGTTAAAGTGTTTACAAATTATAAACAATATATTGGTTGGGTGGTAAACGGTCTCAATTGCTACAAGAATGAGAATGCAAGATCAAGAAGCGCAAAAACTATTTACCCTATACAATCTAAAGGGATTAACACCTCTCAATTCTATTAACAAAAGATTAAAGTTCTCAATAAATGTAATTTTATTACTCCCTCCATTCTCTTTATTTAAATAAAACATAAAAAACTCTTCGATTAAGAAAATTAGTTAAACTAAGTTTTCTCTCTAAAATGCCTTTCATTTTCATCATTAATTATGAGAACAATAGCCGATACAAAATGCAGTCCCAAGAACAGCATTTATCGCCGACTTGCATCATTTGGGCGTCACTTTCAACCTTTTTTATTAACTCTACCTGACTTTATCAAAACAGAAACGTTTTACATAATACGTTCACAAAAATAAAAAAAATTTTGAAATCAAATTAAAAGCCAAAATTTTTGAATTTATTTATTAAAGGCCACAAATTTTCAAAATTTTTTGTGAAAATAAAGGAGGTAAAACTTAAATTTTCACTCTAACTTACTTAAACTTGAATAACTTTTCAATTCAAATTCAAAATTACTCCCTCAGTTCTCTTACTTTAGAGAAAATTTCCATTTCAGGTGGGAATTTTACTCTAAATGGAAATTTTGGGAAGGATGTAATAAAAATTCTAAAATGCCCTTCAATAACCAATTTTACTTCTTTTATTTCGATTCAATTAACAAAAATAATAGCAAACAAAATGTGGGTTGGTCAAGTAATGAGCTTATATTTCCAAATCACGAGTAATTGCTACATTTATGAGCAGTATAATAGAAATATGCTCAACTTTATGAATTTGAGCACGAGTAAGAGTATTTCACTGACCAGGTATCCTAATATGGCCACACATTTTAATTATTGTGCACTAATAATAAAAAAGTCTTTATGGTAGAAGAATCTTTAGCAAAACGATGACATGTCTGACAATTCTGCCTTATTTTGACAAAATCAAATGCGAATATTAGGGTTTAGAGATTTTAAATAGACATCAACAATGACCATTCACTCACACCTCACCAAATTCAGCCACATCTAGAAATCGCCGATAAGTTACTTTCCATTACCACCGTTCGACTATTATAAATGGTGTCAAGGTCTAAAAAGAAAGCAATACCTCTAAAGAAATAAAAAAATGGCGAGTGAGAAAGATGATTCAACATCTAGTAGAGTTTAAAAAAAATCAAAGCATCGAAGGAGACACCAAATTCATTCTCAGTTCCTCTATCCAAGAATACTAAAAAGTGTCCTGAATCTCACGTTATATCTAAAGCCCAATAAAATATTGTGTTGTATCTGAAGCCCTAGCAAAATCGGGCACTTCTAAAAAGGTAGTCCCTAGATGAAAAGAAGTCTTAATCCCTAAAAAATCCTCCACATAAGAAGATGAAAGTCATTGAAGAAGAGGTTGAATCAATTGGAGCAGAGGATAAAGATGAGCAACAAGGCAAATCAGATGATGAAGAGAGCAGTGGTGATTTTTTGGACAAGTATGGATTCATCTTTGAAGAGAAGATGATTTATTATGAGTAGATTATATTGAATGAAAGACTGCTTTATGAGAAAATGGTCTATTTTGAAGACTTAAAAAGTGTTGGTTTAAATTTAGATCACTTCTTTGATTCTCCAATACAGCAGTTTTTGTCTATTAAGAATGACGTTTATCGATAAGGTTGTTTTATACGAACCTGTTTATAGAGGAAAAGAAGCATAAGAATCGAATTAAAACTAATTTGGTTTCAATTGTTAATGGCATAAAGGTGAGGATTAATGAGGCTAGGTTGCATAAAATTGCAAATGTGCCTTTTCATGGTTTTAACTTCGTTTTAAAAGACTATGATTTACCAGAAAATATGGATGTTCTTGATTTAGAGAAGCATGAATTAGCAGAGGACTCTTCTACCAAGGAAGCTGCTAGGATCAAAATAATTCCTTGGTTGCTCCATTTGATTGTCTGTTCCAACATTTTGCCTAAGTGGGGAAGTAAGGACAATATAATTGGTGATGAGACATTGATCTTGTGCCATATTATGAAGCATTTGCCTTTAAATGTAGCCTCTATTATTGTTAAGAACATAGCAACTAACACAGACTAATGAGTTCAGAGAAGTATAAGGGCAGAAAGAATTACATCCACTTGCCTTATGCAAGACAGATTTCAAGTTGTACAATTACAAGTGGAGTTCACTTGATCGGAGAGAAAGAAGAAAGCATCGAGCAAAATGAGAAAATAAATGCGAGATACCTCAACAATTGCAACATTGTGAGGACAAAAAATAAAGGGTGGTCTCCCTTTAAGTATATGAAGCCTGATGATGAAATAAAATGGGGCAATAAGGATGAGAATCGTATTGTGAAACCACAAACAAATGTTCCAAAGAGGGTTGCAAGGGTGTCCTCAAATGCTAATACAAACTTGAAAATTCTAAAAAAAGGTTGAGGAAATGAATTCTTTGCTCCATAGTTTCATTGCAAAGGTTGACAAAAATTGTGCACATATTGAAGAACTTATGCCCAATTAAATTATGAATGCAAAAACTGTTGTAAAAAATATAGATGCAAATTTGCCGGTAGATAAGACTAGTGAGCAAAAATGATGGTGATGACCACAACAAGAAAGGAGATAATGGTAGTCAGCAAAACAAGGATGCTCAGCATGATGATGACGAGACCCAACCTCCCTCATAAGATGCAAAAGTTAAACATGATGATGACAATGAGACGCAAGACAAGGAAGCTGACCATGATGATGATGAGACGCAACCTCCCTCACAAATGTCATTTGCAAGTGACAAGTATGAAGACCCGCAAGATCCATTTGCAAGTGACCAGTTGGAGGATTTTGTTGCTGATGCAAACCAAATTGTGCATAACTCACTTGGTGGTATCAATATAAATCTTAAAAAGAATTTTGATAATAAAGATGTGGTTTAGTTTTTAAATCTTTATGTCATCTATTGGTTTTGTTTTCAAACTTTGCTAATGTATTGTTGATAGACCTGGCTATATTATGGTTTTCAGAATCACAACCATCAGTTCAGAACCGGTGGCCTATGGTTTGGTTCTGGTTCCATCATTTTTAAATCGTGAATCGATGGTTCCAAGAACTGGTAGGAACCATCCGAAACCAATTATTTTTCCAGCCAATTAGAATCGATAGTTGGAACCGCTGGTTAGAACTGTCAATTCTAAGCATATTTTGAATTTTATTTCAAATAACTAGAATCGGTGGTTCCACTAGTTATTACCAGCTGTTTGAATCGACGATTTCAACCTTTCTTTTAAATAGTTTTGTGAAGTTCCCAAATTACCCCTCATAACAATTATAAACAGTTGCATAACGACTAGTTTTAAGGGTGTTTGTGAGAAAATGATTTTTTAGATTTTATTACAAATACCTATTTTCATTTGCAATCCCCTCACACAAAATTATCTCTACTCTCTCTACTCTATATTATTCTCTACTCTACTCTACAATCTCTTCAATTTTCATTTATAAATTGTTGTCCAAAATATTACAAAAATTTTTTTTCAAAATCCAACCTCCAATTATTTGTCCAAATTATTGTCAATTAATTTCTTCAAATTCCAATCTCTAATTATTTTCTCCAATTTTTTCTATTTAATTTTCCAAGTTACATATTATTTTCTTATAATGGCAAGTAAAGGAAACTCAAGTTCCACTAAGGGCAAGGGAAAAGTTGAAAAAACACAATATTCATCTATCCCCACAAACGACATCTATGATTTAATTCCCAACCAATACAATCTTAAGGGATATCCAAATGAAAATTTAAAAATTTCAACTCAAGAATTTGAATTTAATGAAAAGAATTTACAACAAGAGGAAGAGCAAAGTACATAAGTCATTTGAAGAGCAAGACAAAGTTTCAACATATTCGCCATTCATTTCACAAAGAAATCTAAAAGTGACCAAATGTTCGATATAATTTGCAATTATTGTAGTACATCTTATAAGTACAAACAAGCGGATGATTATGGATCATTTTGGAGGCATTTGGAGGCAAAACATACAACAGAAATAGGAGTTGATCGGTCTCAAACACAAATTTTTGGATATACAATTTCTAACTTTTCTTTATTTCAATATTCGAAAAAATCACAAAAAGAAGAATTAGCTAAATGATTTCTATGGAACATTTATCTTTTAGTTTTGCTGAAAAAGTGGATTTTAATCAATATTGTCAACAAATTTTAAATCCTTCCGCTAAAAAGTGGCAAGAGATACTGTAAAAAGAACTATTATTTCTTTATATAAAAAAAGAGTTAGAAGTTTTATTTTCTAAAATAAAAATTTGTGTTTCAATTTGTTGTGATATTTGGAGTGATCATTGGCAAATGCATTCTTACATGGGTATTATATGTCATTGGATTGATGATGATTGAAAACTTCAAAAAAGAATTTTTGCATTTCGTGGTTTTGATGATAAACATACTGTAAAAGATATTTATAGGATGATTATTTCTATTTTAGATGAATATAAAGTGACCAAAAAATTTTTTTCAATTTCATTTGATAACGCTTCTACCAACACTAAATCAATTATTGAACTTAAATTAATTTGTGAACCAAATGTTGATGGAAAATTTTTTCATATTATATGTGCATATCATGTTTTAAATTTGTGTCCAAAATGATTTAAAAATTCTTAACTGATATTTCTTCAATTAGAAAAGTCATTTCATATTTATGGAGATATCCCCAAGTTGATGAAAAATTGGACTAAATTTTATAAGAAAAATAAAAAAAGACCAAAACATTTTCCAAGGGATGTCCCAACTTGTTGGAATTCAACAAATGAATTATTAAACGAGTCTTTTGCATATAAATAATTATTTTATTTTTTTATTACTAAAAATATTAGAGAAATTAATTTATATCCACAAAAATGGGAGATTTGTGAAAAAATTTTGGATATTTTAAAAAATTTTAATGATGCTATATATAAATTTAATGGGGTTTATTATCTCATATCTCATTTGCTTTTTTCTACTTGCATTAATATTGTTAGTGCACTTTAAGAATTTGAAAGTGATAACGTATTAAAAAATTGTGCTTTATCAATGAAAAAATTGATTATTTTATTTTAAGAATATACTATCCATTTTTCTTGTTGCTTGTGCATTTGATCCTAGATGTAAATTTGAAGTTTTATCTGAATATTTGACTCTTTATTATGAAATATTAAATCTTGATGTATAAGATAGTGTTAATATAAATGTAGTATTGCATGAAATCAGAAAAAATATTATAGAATTATATATTAAATTTGTTAAATATTCTAGTTCATTTACTTCTTCTAATTCTTCTCAATTTAATAATCAATCATTCTGAACTAAATCAGTAATTATTGGTGTTGCTAAACATATATTATTACAAAAACAAAAAAGACCTAAGGATATCCGGTTCTTTTTCCGAACTTGATAATTATCTTACCACTTCTTTCGAGTTTGGTGATAGTTTTGCAAATAATAATTTTTCAATTTTAGATAGATGGAGTCGTCACGTCAATACATTTTCAACCCTTTTGCTAATTGCAAAATAAGTTTTAGCACCTCCGGTCTTCATTAGAAGCACAATCAAGTGTAGATGATTAGAGCAAAACCGAACTAAGAGCACAAGAAAATATCAAAGAAAATGAATATTTATATGATGTTTATGATAGATCCTCAACGGGAACATCAAACGGTGGTGAAAATAGCGACTAAGGTAAAAAGAGTGAAATTGGTACAAGGTAAGTAGGAATTATGTGGGCTTGGATTCCTCTAAACCTTAAAAGGATACGTAGGCAACTTAATTTTTTAAGCCCCTTTTAAAAATATATATATATGTTCCAACTTTTTTAAACAAAAAATAAATTAAGTTAAATACTTCTTTTTAAATAAATAAATTAAGTTCAAGCATTTTTTTAATTTTTTTTAAGGGTATTTTTTTTAGAGACCATTTCACAAATTTTTAAATTTTAAATTTTGAAGAAAAATATTCTCTAATTTTTCATTTTAGAATTATGCGATTCACCAAAAAATCGATCGGAGAATCAGCCCGAACTGTAGGTTTTGAAACTGTTGAAGAACCGGAACTAAAACTATAACCATTTGGTTTCAAATCGGAACCGAAAACAGAACCGTCAATTTCTAGTTCGGTTTCGATTCTAAATTTTTTAGAACTGAAACCATTGATTCCGAAATTGTGGAAAGGTCTAAATTTGTTGAGAACATTTTAATTATGATGTCTTTTGTTTTTTTTAAAACATATATTGTGCACATTTAGATATATATGTAATCCATATTATGTTATGGTTGTGAGCATATAGGATGCAAATGTTCGCTTTTGTTAGTAAAATGTTTTTTTGTATTTACTTTTTAATGCTGACATTTTTGTGAGGATTTAGTTTAATGTGTTCTCCATTTTAAAAAATCAATTCCCTATGTTTATTTCTAAATACTGACAACAGTTTGTTCAAATTGTCCCCATTTCATTGTACCTCATGTTCAAAAATGTATTGCTAGAAAAATATTAAGCATTGCACGGTATCCGGAAAAGCTTCACTTTACTATCCAAAAAGGTCAACCTAAGAACAAAATTTACTGCACTTGAGCTAAATTTTTATACTATAAATTATAAGTTGTGCACAGATGTAAAAAAATGCACAATAAGACTAACACAAATACTCTTAAATAATCAATAAAATGAGTAAATTTTATAACTAAACTAGTAATATGATAGTGTTCTCGAAAAAAAACATATAATTGAGATCATTCATCAAAATCAAAGTTCCAACATATTGACATAATAATGCACCTTTTAAATTAAAAATAGAGTTCAATCCTCAAATTCTCTTACAATTGGATGGTTGACGCTAATGGCTACCTATTTAATAATCTGTGGGTCAATCTCAATTGTTGTTGGTTGAGTGTCATTCCTTAACAATCTATCCTTGAGCATGTGCTCTATCCGATAATGGTTGCCACCAAAACACTTGAGAATGTCAACCATGCAAGTTTGCAAAGTTAAAAACACCTTATTCATTAAAAATGGTGGAAACAAGTCATACGCTTTCAAAATAGCAGGAATAAGGTCATCAATAGTGCTTGTGGCCTCCTATGTTTAATTGAATCTATAGCCCTAAAAAATTCAAGTTCAAGAACATTCAAATCAGGACTATTTGGTGGCTAACATTATAAACGGATGTCCAATCCTAGATCAGTTATAGCATGTGTAAATTCAAGATGATCAACTTCTATATGTGGCCTGGTGTTGTCCTGCTGTATGAAAATAATGGCTGGACCACCATTCTGTAACCATTTTTCTTTTATTTCAGGCAAAAGTTTATGAATGAGAATGCCACGGATTACATCTTTTGTTATTAACATTAAGGGCTTCGTTTCTATAACACCAATTAAGTGATTCTTATTGTTTCTTTTGGCTGGTACACTGTCAACAATTGGCCATATACTAATCTTGCCATCAAATAAGAGATTCAAATTAACATCAAACCTAGGGCATGCAACGACAATAAGGAACGTTATTTTGAAATTGAACCTTTTTCTTTTGCATTTCCTCAAAGGTTTCTCTTCATCTATAGCTAGATAAAATTTTCTGTGTTTCTTTACACATGTAGAATCACTTCTCATTGATGTGGATTAAATCATGCATATTTTTGAAAGAGGGTTGCCAATTTACTATACCTAGTTTAATCATTGACAGGCAAAAATGACTCTTTGCAATTTTGTTGATATCCGAGTGGTTGCTCCATAGATACTTCTTATAGGTCTCCATGCAAAAATGTATTTTTGACATCTAGTTGATGAGCTTCCAACCATAGGAATTTGCCATAGTTAATGCTAATCTTACAATTCGTACCTTTTTCATCTTTCAGCTTAGGCTTTATTACATTGGAGTGAGGCTTATGTCCCCCATTTTTAATCTTTTTGCGCACACATGAAATAGATGTGCCCAGTTCAGCAAGCAGAGATTGAATTGTCATTCGATGTTTAAGTGGAATTCCTTTTATCCTTTCTGCAGATATTTCAACTTGTTTTCTATTCCTATTCCAAGGACATTTTGTACCATTGCAATTTTTCTCGAGATGGAACCTTGCATTTTGCCATATTTTATAAGCTGCCTTAATAGAAATGTTAAATATGACCGCAATTTTTTTATAACTTTGTGCATTTAGGATTCCTTCTTTCATCTAAGCAAGAAGCACGGTTCTTACAGAAATTTTCACATCCTCAGTTATGTTTTTCTTTTTCTAATTTCCTTTGTTGTCGTTGACTGGAACATCAATTTGGGATTAGCTCAAGTCAGGAACAAGTGTAATGCCTTCTTCATCTAGCATGGATTTTAAGTTTGGCAGTTGAAAATTAGTGGTTATTGATTTAGAAATTATGGAAGAGTTTGTAGGAATTTCATTGATATTAATTGAAGAAGGTGGATTCATAATGGTAGAATCCATGATTCGTTCTTAGTCGTGGTAGATTTTTCAAAAACAACTAAGTAATTTTATTTACTAAAATGTTTCAATTTGTATGGATATTTATATGTATCCATATTAAAGAAGTTGAGGAGACTCTTACATTTCTCAAAAATTTTGGCTCCAAAAATTCTGTAAAAATACATGCAAATAACATAAAACTTCCACCAATTTGATTATCTGAGGAAAACTTAAGCTCCAACCATTAAAATTTTGATTTTGGAAAGTTCAAAATTTAGTAAATTTAGCGCAAAAAAATATTGACTTTCCTCCATTTTTTTATCACAATCTCACTAATAAATGCATTCTTAAAACACTACATGGGGTGACATGGCTTCATCACCATTAAGTGTGTGTTTAATGCTAATTAAGGGTATTATAGGCATCATTTGGACTAAATATTCGAATAAACAGAATACTTAATCAAAATGTAGCCACAAATTTTATTGTTACACCCTACTTATAAAAAAAATTCTTTATGTCAATGTTACACCTCATTAATCTGGACGCAAATTTAAAATTTATCGAACAAACTGAATTGAAATTCCTTTGTGGGCCATTTTTATACTCATTATATAGAGTAAGTTCAACTTTACACATATAGACATGACTATATCCATATTTCTTGAAAAGTTCTCAAAATACAGTCACAGATTTGTGTTATTGTATCATACCTTTAAAAATTGCCTTTAAATCGACATTGTTCCCTACTTATAAAAAAAGTCTTTATGTCAATGTTACACCTCATTAATCTGGACACAAATTTAAAATTTATGGAACAAACTGAATTGAAATTCCTTCATGGACCATTTTTATACGCATTATATGAAAGTAAGCTCAACTTTACACATGTGGACATGATTATATCTACTTTTCTTGAAAAGTTCTCATAATACAATCGGTCACAAATTTGTGTTATTACATCATATCTTTAAAAATTGCCTTTAAATCAAAACTCCTCCTTACTAATATGGGCACAAATTTTTGTCATGGCGAATAAACTCAATGCCCTCCTTTTTGGACTTAGTGTATGAATAAGATGAGTTCGTCATGTATTAGGACAACTTTTTGCTTACTAGTGCCTATTTTTAAAAATGATGTAAATCTACAAAATTTGAATTTTAGGAGACTCTTTCAATCCTCAAAGATTTTGACTTATAAATGCACCCTTAAAATAATATAGTAATGAGTTGGCTTCCTCACCATTAGTTATGTATTTAAAGCTAATTAGCGGTATTATGGGTAAAAAAAGGACAAAATTTTTAGTTTAACTAATTTCTTAATCCTAAAGCTTTTTCTATTTTCTCTAAAGTAAGAGAATAGAGGGAGAAAACAAAATTTGATTTCTCTAAATTTAAATGAAATTCAGAAAGTAGTGCCCAAATGCAATACATTATGGCCAAAATGAAATAGAATTTGGAGCCAAATTTCTAAGTTTATAATCAGACTCCTCAACTTCTAAACCTTGGCCACATATAAATGAAATCAAAATTAATGATCTGATTCAAGAAAAATCTTTTCACTTTTCTATAACATCTAAATCGATCACACCATATGCAGAAATGACCACTACATTGCTTCCTGCAAACTTGAATCCTAATGAAGCAAAAATGACTATGGTTGTCTAGAGTATGGGTGACCCATAAAATTTTATTTAAAGCAATGTGAGATGAGAGAACAAAAGGAAAAATGTGGTTGGTGATGTCAAAATCTCTGTGAGCACCATGCTTCTATTTGAATTTGAAGATGGTTAGTTGAATGCACACAGTTATGAAAAAATTGCGACCCTTTTTAACATTTTTGTGAAGTTAGTTTATGAGATTCACGAAATGCAAGAATAAATCCTGAAAGTAACTCCAATGCCTTTAAACTTCCTTAGAACAGAGGTAGAAAAAAAGTGCATATCTCTGCTTATAGGATAAAGGAAATACCCCTTAGAAGCTACATGACTATTAGGGCCTTGGCTACTGAATTGTATGCTTCTACTTCATGCATCCATAAACAAATCAAAGATGATGATACCAAGCCTCATTCAAATGCAATAAAATAATTGTTGAAAGATGATAACAAAATTTCAAGAATTAACTTGTCTTTCAATGATAGATGGAGGTACTTTAAATGCTTAATCCTCTTTCAATGGAATGCATTATATTATTCATATAAATGAAAAATGATTCTACTTGACTAAAGAAACTCAAAAATACTGCCTAGCAGATGGTGAAGAAGAACCGTTGAGAAAATGTAAAAGCAAGAAGTTTATACTAAAAATAATGTTTTTACTTCCATGTTTGAGCAATATATTTCTAGCCACCATTCTTAACTAGATTAGCATTAATAGCAGCAAGTGTGTCCTCCATAATTTTTCATACTAGGTCATCTATCTCATCACTTGCAAAAAGGTCTTGAGAGTCAATGGACTTCCCTTATTCATGGTTCTTGTGTAGGAGGTTGGGTTTCATCAGAGTCTACGAGTGCTTGACGAGGGTGAGCAAAATTACTGACAGAACCGAAATGAAATCGAATCGACTCATTTCGGTTCAATTCAGTCAGATGCCCAAGAGAAGTTCAATTAGTCGGTTCGTTCGATTTGAACCGAATCTATTACTCGATTTGATTCGGGGTTAGGCTTAAAACCAAACTAAAATGGTAAAAAAGTTGATGGAAATAGACCAAACCAACTGGTTCAATTCGGTTGGTTCGATTCATATACAAACTTCGGTCAGGTTTCGGTTTGTTGTGAAGAAATTTCAATTCATATTTTGCGGCTTTGGTTTGTTTGGGTTTGAACCGAACCGATCGTTTGCTCAGCCTACTTCCTTCTGGTGCATCTTTACTTTTTTGGCCACTTTTTTCTTCAGTAAGTGTCTTAGAAATCTCAAAATACCGACTCGTTCCTTGGTGAAATTGCCCAAATCAACAATAGAAGACTGCAGCTCTTTAAGTGGTGCACTATTTTCCTGTGTTTGCTCACTGTTTTTACATATCTTTTCCACCATTGTGGCAAAAAAAGTAGTGATTGCATCCAATTTTTCAGAATCTCAATATTATTGCCTGCAACTGAAGGCACTCTTTCAACCCTTCTTGAAAGAGTAGTTGGCTCCTTTAGTGTACGATTTTCATCTTTGGATCCCCACTCCAAATTTAGTGTATGGTTTTCATCTTTGGATCCCCACTCCAAGACATCATTTTTGGCCATAAACTTCAAGAATGTTTATCCCCTATCCCTTGACTTTACTATATTGTAATTTTTTAGATATTTGGCATTAATTATATCAAAGTGTTTGATTTTCTCTCTTTTATCTCCTCCCATATCAACAAACTATCAATAATGCACCTGGATATCAACCTACCATATAACAAGTGTATAAAAATTTTTCTACTCTTGTGCTCGCCAACAATCAAAATTTTATGGACGGTAGCTATATTTTGTAATATAATTGAAGCTACATTCAATTTTTCTCTAAGAATTATATGCCACAAAACCACAACTTTCATCATTTGTGACATTATCCTTAATTTCTATGTTTTGGAAATATATTTTTTCCCACAATTAGATGTATCAACCTAGGTATGACTTTTATTTTTGTTGCCACATTTTCTTTATTATCCTCAAACAACACAGTCTTCTTAAACCCTATGACATCTTCTATGAATGTTTTATCATCAGTTGCAAAAAGAGATTCAAACCCAAGTATTGGGACCTTTGCAACTTTTTTTAAAGTAGACTCATTAATTCCATCTTCCATACTATAATACCCTGAAATTTTTATTTCGAAACATTCCCATTTAAATTTAAATTGTAAATTATTAGCCAATAATATTACGCCACGTAATATTATGGGGATCGAAAATCATTTTGGTTCGCCCGAAAATTTATTGAATA
>CANUEX010083718.1:0-20019 GCA_948099535.1 Jatropha multifida | reverse complement strand
ATGAATTAAATCGTTAAGTTTTATAGTTTGTTTAAGAATTCATAACCTAAGGTCATTAAATTATGAAAACCCCCCCATGAGTCAAACCACATAGCTTCTGCATCAAGTTATTATTCTCATGTAATTTATTACCCTTTTCTTATCAAAAACCCTTTTTCTAATAGTGATTAATGAAATAAATCAATCCAGGAGAGAAAATCTACCTGGAAGCTTTACGTTCAATAATAAATCATGAATTGAAAAAAGAAAAGCAAATCTAATATTATAAATTGGAATAGAAGTTAAGCTACATCAAATCCCTAGTATGAGAGTTTAGTTCGATATAGTATTTAAATAAAACTCAATAAAATCTGAAAATAATTCCATATACAAGAAGAATTAATGGAAATAAAACAAGATTAAGAGTTTAGAGATAAAAACTAGTCAAACAATAGCGTAGATAGCTCTCTTCATTCTTTACACAACTTGATTGCTTGAAATCTTATAAAGAGAGAAAAACTAAGAAAGAATGGATCAAAGGTCTAAGATCTAAGATTCGATGATCCAATGATAACTCCAATTGCTATAGTGATCTCTCTTTATATAGACTTCATAGGGTGTCTTCGAATCCTAGTAGGAAACTAGTTGGCCTAATTAGGAGAAAATATTATTTGAGTAGGAAACTGATTTTGAGTTGGATTTCTTCCTGATTAAGAGTCTTCTTTCACCAGATTGGGCTTGATCAATGCTAAGCTGGGCCCTTTTATTATTCTCATGTAGATTCATGCATAGGCCACGTCCATGTTTTAAATCTACACAGGCTAAATAGCTCAATTTGGCCCAATTGAGTTTTCAGCAGGTGCCACGACCGTGGCGTGTGCATGGTTTGCCCGGTGTACTTTACTGACTTGGCCATGTTGAGCTTTAAACTTCCAATTTCAACCCCAACCTTCTTTGATGTGATTTTGGGCTATTTTCTTGCTAAAAACCCTTCAAATCAAGCTTATTAAGAATCAAGGGAACTTAATTAAAAATATAAATAAATCTAAGTGAAAAACTAATCAAAGTAATTAAAAATACTAAAATACCTAATAAAATCTAAGCCTAAAATACTATAAAATTATGACTTATCAGGCAGTCCCTAATCATGTGCTCAGTGGATCCACATCTAAAACAAACGCTCGTGGCTCTCCTGCACACCCCAAAATGTCCAATGCCACACTTGGTGCAAATTGGATTATCTGACCATGCGACACCTCCACCACTAGCAACAGATGTAACCTGAGGAGCTGATCTTGCATATGTACCCTGGCCAAATCTCTTACTTGGTCTGAATCCCATCTGTGGTGCACCTATAAAACTCTTGCTACTAGATTGGACCCTAGAAGTGTGTCCAGATATAGCACCCTGAAACATCTTATACTGGCTGCCCTGCTGGGTCCTCTAACCTCTAGCCTGTCTCTCCAACCGGATCGCCTCAAGCTCTGAAGCAGCCTTCACCAATGAAGCTAGTGTAGGGTGAGGCTGGGATGTCAAGCACATCCTATACTCATCCAGCGATCCCTTTCTGAACCATTTACATTTATCCGCCTTAGAAGTAATCAATTTAAAGGCATACCTACTCAACCCTAGGAACTCCCGCTCATACTCAGAAACAGTCATCCGACCCTCTTAAGCTCGAGGAACTCTGCTATCTAATGATCTATATAGGGCTCACCCACATATTTTTGTCAAAACTCAGATAGGAAGAAATCCCATGTCACATCCTTAGCTCTAGCTGCCTTAACTACTGACTCCCACCATAAATAAGCCTCTTCCTTCAACAAGGAAGTAGCACAAATTAGTTTGTTCCTGGGGGTACACTGCATCTGATCCAAAACCCTCTATGTAGCTCAGAGCCAGAACTCTGCTGTGGAAGACACATCATCCTTTTGACCCATAAAATCAACAGCACCATACTTCCTCAGTCTCTCAATAGGGGGATGGACTGGAACAGGGGCTGGTGCGACTGGAGCTTAGGGAATAGCTCCCACAACCTGCCTCAAAGGAACAACTAATTGTTGGACAAAGTCACCCTGATTAGGCCCCACAAGACCTGCAGCAGCCTGCCCCGCAGCCGAGGTGCACTCTACATCAGAATCCAAAGCACCACCAGTGGCAACACTAGCTGGTACACCACCCTCTAGCATACCACCTTCTGGAGGGGCATAACTATCCACCTCATCAGACAGGTGCTAAGACATAATCAAAACCTACAAATACCAATAGGTTCGCATCAGAAAGAAGTTTCCAAAACAGACTAATATGGCATGTATTTAACTTAAATCACTTATGTAATCACTCCAATCAGATAAACTCTCACACCAAATCATAAATCCTAGAATCGCCTAAACCTCGCTCTGATACCACTAAATGTAACACCCGCTGCCCGATCTCAGAAGATCCGACGTCGAGCACCACATTCAGTGCTGGAGTACCGTCTTATCTTACTTAATATTCCCAAATCATGTATTAGAAGTGGCTAAGTTTTCATAAGGAGGCAAGTAATAAATTTTAGAAATAAAAGTTTAAGGAAATTCCTACGGAAAATTCGCAAGAGTTTCCTCTAAAAATGAAACTTGCCAAACAAATGAAAAGCAAAGCACTTTCAAATATTTAATCCTTCAAACCCCAATACTCCAAATCAACACAATAGTTACGCAACACTTCTAAAAATCCACATCAAACCATCCTAGGTTCTATCATATTATAATGCCAACCATTCAAGAATTAACTACTAATAAACATACACTTTGAATTCACATAAGATTAATATTTCTTAACTAATCACGTACTTCATTAATTTACAAGCTTAATATATACAATTTCAATCTCTTATAATATTTTTATACATGTCATAATTACATCCTAGTACATATCCTATCCAAAATAAATTTTTCTTCTTTGATACTACGCCTCCGATCTTCATATAGCATCCACCGCTCTTAACCTGTGCGTGATAAAAATCGACGCGCTGAATATAAAACTCAGTGGTGATAAAAAACTTAATAGTACAATAAATAAGGTTGCCTAAGCAATAAACTTAAAATATAATTTAAAATACTTAAATCAAATATAAAAATACCGAAAGTACATAAATCAAAGAAAATATTTCAAGAATCATAAATAAGAGTGTTTCTAAAAATAAATTCATAATATGTCAAATATAGGAAAAGTTCCATAAATACAATATATTTTCATTTTCCTTAATAACAAAACAGAATTTATTCTTAGTTAAGGACTCATATGTATACTAAGAGAAATATAATCAGATTCGATTTCATAGATATCAGAAATAGAAATGTGGCCTGTGAAAGCACCACTAGAGAATTGGCCTATGAAAGCTCCACAGAATAACTGAAATAATTGGCCTGTGAAAGCGCCATCAGATAACTAGCCTGTGAAAGCGCCATCGGATAATAAACGCGTCCGCTTATTCAAAAAGGCATCCAGAGCCTAGCATATGATCATAGCTTATAATATAATAGAGAGGCATCAAAGCCGAGCATGCTCATTTACCTGAATAAACCTCGTGTTACCATATTTCAACCATGCATACTTGAGCCCAAAACAAATTCATTTCTTTACAAATAATCTTATTTCATATACAAGATTCCTTAGCAAAACATTTCATAACTTAATATTTATTATTTCAAAATTTCTTAACTTACAACTTGTAAAAATTCCTTAAAATCAATACTTATGAAATTCAAAGCTTATATATTTAAAGTGTATACTTAAATGACATAAAAGGGACTAAAACCCAAACTTTAAAAGGAAAGAAACCATGCCTTACCAACTAGAAGGCAGTTCAGCCTCTTTATGAAAATAAAGGAGGAATGGTTTTCTCCATCAAAAGTCTTAATTACTAAATCAAAATCACTACTCAAAACCATTAAAAATATTACTTAGAACAATTAATCATAAAACTCATTTTTACACATTCAAAACCTTATTTAAGTCTTGAAAAATTTCTAAACACTAGAATTCAAAATAGAGGTTTAAACCACCTTTAATTTACTTATCAACTAACTCATTAAAATACAAATTAAACATAAAAATCAAATAACACAAAGGGCCCTTCACCTTAAGTGATTCAGACACTCTTGCTAATGAAGGGAAAAAGACTTTCTTTTCAAATTAACCACATTAATTTAAAGAGAAGCCATAAAAAATTTAAATTGTGATTTTTTTAAATCGTAATTTAGATAAAAAGACATTTTTCCCTTCTATAATGGTAAAAGAACAGCTACTTAAAGAGTATATTTCAGAATAAAATATTTATATTATGATATTTTTTATTAATTGTTAAATAAAATTAAAGGAGATTTTTATCCTTTATAACGGTAAAAAATGGGAAATTTAAAGGGTATTTTTATGAATAAAAATTTATGAATTAACTATAAATACATTATTAATCTTTTTTTTCACAACATCAATTCTTTTTATCTAAACTCCATTGAATTTCTTCTATCATTTCTTTTTTTTAATATAAATTAAGTATAAATCCATTTTTTGATATGTCTTTCAATTTAAATTTATAGAAATTAAATACCAGTAAAAAGTTTTAAATTTATTTTTTGTGTAGTTATAATTTTTAATAAATTTTAAAACTATTAATTTGCTTTTTTTAATTTTTTTTAATTTAATACTATTATTTATTATTTATTTTCTTATTTAGATAACTAAAAAAAGTTATTTAAATTTGATTTCAAATCGAAATCTTTAAAACTGTTAAAACTGTCTCTTTTGAAATCTTTAAAACTGTTAAAATTGTCTAAAACGAGTTGCATTTCAATTTTAATTTTCTTAAAACTAAGGTACCATTTGCAACAAATGAATTTCAAGTCAAATTCATGTATAAATGAATTTGTCATATTTGGTATGCTATAATTTAAAATAAAAAATTAAATTCCACAAAATTATGTTTGGAATAATTCTTAAATGAAAATTCATTTATCTTTATTTTCTAAAATAACCTTAGCATAATAATTTAATAAAATACTAATAAAAATAAATCACTCATATTCCACCATAATTAATTAATTAAATTTTAAAATTTTAAATCCTTACAAATGTTTAAATTTTATTTTTATATATAGATTAAAATATATTCAAAATTAAAAATTCATTTGGATTCAATATATAATCATAATGGTATACAATAGCAACTTTATAATCTTAAAAAAATATTAAAAAAAATAAATGAGGGCAATTTAGTCAATAACATTTGAAGTGGAGGAATAATTTAGTCAATATAAATATTAGGTGTTAACATGTGAGGTTCATTTACAAATTTGAACAATTTTAATAGAATTTGAACTAAATTAACTTAATTTCATGGAATTCAATTCATAAAATTTAAATTTAAATTTTTTATTTTAAATATAAAATTTTAAATTTTCAGATAAATTTTATAAAATTTTGTGGAGTTGATTTATGTCAAAGGGACTCTAAATCCCGCGGTTTTAGAACCCAAACAAAACTGTCGTCATGCCTACCTTAACCTCAGCCGTTAGATAGTGAAATCCAAAACCCCATAGGATGTTAAAACCCGAGAGCCTAACTTCACTGCAGCAGATGTCTTCTCTATCATCTGGCCGTTGGAAAGAGAAACAAAAGGAAGAGATTCCATCCTCCCTTCGACTGTCCTTGGAGCCCAGATGATTCGTAGCGAGTCCTTATCAAGAACCGTCGCTGTTATTTCCTTTGGTAACAGAGCTTCACAGCAGCCGTTCTGATTTTTGTTGAGGCCTTAAATCTGTGAGTTCCCTTCTCTTGTTTGTGTTCTATTCTAAATTCTCGTTTCTTTTTTTTTTTTTTTCTAATCTTATTTCGTCCACTGAATCATCAAAGTAAGTTTTAAAAATCTTTGGAAAATAATTTTTTGGGCTTATGAAAATAGTGACAGAAAATAACAGCCACTATTAGACACTATTCTGTGTTGTTTGATTTCTGAGTTGCCAAACAAAAGGGGAAATGGATTAGTTTGGTTTGTTTTGTTATGAGTGATAATTTCCTAAGCTCCTCTGTATGGGCTGGGTTTACCAATTCTGAATGAAATAAAATTTTAAAAGAAGTGTCTGACATATCTTCGGTTACAATTGCATTTTTTCTGCAATGTTGTGTATAACTTTTTGAGGAGAAGCTTAGTCATGAGTTCATGATTAAGGGTTAGTTAATGACAATATAATTAAAAATTTAATTGAAATGTATATTTAAGATGATTGCAAACCATTGGTTGTTTCTTTGAAAGTATTGAGAGGCCTCTGATTGTACATCTTTACAGAATTATGATTTAATTTGGCCTATCAAGTTGTTTGTTGGAATTCAAAATGCTTAAGGCCTTGTTTTTCTGAAATGAATTCTGCGAAATTTTGTGGATTTCTTTTGTAAGTTCTTGTTTCAAATAAAGCGCAGTGTTGATTTTGCACTCTATTAATTCAATATAACCAAGTTAAATTAATTCTTGATGTTTAAAATTTTTCATGGTTGAATTACTCTGGTTTTCAAGTTTTTGAATCAACTGTGATGACTCTTAGATTAGATAGCATGCAATATTAATTCCTGATTGATTAATATGCTTGAAATCTGTTCTTGGTTGTTGAATTTATAGAGTATGGCACTTCTGTTATCTACAGTTGCAGCAAGCAAGCTAAGCTTGAAACTTGTCAACAGTAATGGTGGATTACCAGAAATATCAACTGTTAACAGTATTTTCACAGGTGAGTCTCTCTATTTTTTCACTTTGGGTAAAGTGTTTCACTTATTTTGGCGCCTAATCTAAAACCCATTTCAGGCTTGAGTTTAGAGACCAGAACACATGACAAGAGATTTTCTTTTGTTACTTTAGCTGTTAATAACCGAACAACAAGTATTGAGTTGAAACAGGGAAGTCATGCTAAAATAGGGCCACGAAAAGAAGGTAGAGACTTGGTTTCGAGTGAGAGAAGACAGGAGGATGATAGTTATGGCCCTATTTGCCCTGGTTGTGGGATTTTTATGCAAGATAAAGACCCAAACCTTCCTGGTTATTATCAAAAAAGAAAAATTACCATTAAAGCAGATGAAGAGGAAATTGAAATTGAGTTTGAAGGGTCTGAGGAAGAATTTGAAGGGGAAGAGGAGGAATTTGAGAATGGAATTGAGGGTAAATCTGAGGGAAGTGATGGGGATAAAGACAATTTGGAGGGAGATAAGTTCGGTTGGGATTCTGATGAATTTGAAGCAATGTTAGGAAAAGAAGCTGATGATTTGGATTTGGATGGTTTTGCTCCTGCTGGTGTTGGTTATGGTAATATTACAAATGAAATAGTAGAGAGAGAGAGGAAGAGAAAAGAACAAAAGAAAGTTTCTAAAGCAGAGAAGAAGAGGATAGCTAGGGAGGCCAAAAAGGAAAAAGATGAGGTTACAGTGTGTGCTCGGTGTCATTCTTTGAGGAATTATGGGCAGGTTAAGAATCAGACAGCTGAAAATTTGATTCCTGATTTTGATTTTGATAGATTGATTGCTACTAGGTTGATAAAACCAAGTGGTAATGTCAATGCTACTGTTGTCATTATGGTTGTTGATTGTGTTGATTTTGATGGTTCATTTCCTAAACGAGCTGCAATGTCATTGTTCAAGGCATTGGAAGGAGCCAAGAATGAATCTAAAGCTAGTAAAAAGTTGCCTAAACTTGTTCTTGTAGGTACAAAGGTTGATCTCCTCCCATCACAAATTTCACCTTCTAGATTAGATAGATGGGTCAGGCATAGGGCTAGAGCAGGAGGTGCACCTAAGTTAAGTGGAGTTTATTTGGTTAGTGCTCATAAGGATTTGGGCGTGAGAAATTTGTTGTCATTTGTCAAGGAATTAGCTGGTCCTCGAGGGCATGTATGGGTTATTGGGTCTCAAAATGCAGGTAAGTCAACTCTAATCAATGCATTTGCAAAGAAAGGAGGGGCCAAAGTAACAAAGCTCACAGAAGCTTCAATTCCTGGAACAACACTTGGGATATTGAGAATTGGAGGGATTTTATCTGCTAAGGCAAAGATGTATGACACTCCTGGGCTTCTACATCCATATTTAATGTCTATGAGATTGACTAGAAATGAGCAAAAAATGGTCGAAATACGGAAGGAGCTACAACCTCGAACGTATAGGATGAAGGTAATCAATGCCAATGTCCTGCCATTTCTTGAAATCTCTCTTCTGGTTAAAGTTCTGATGTGGCTTTGCTTTAGAGGTCTGCAAACAACAACCAATTTCTCATGTCATTATGAAACAATATGCATGGACAATATGCCTGTTATATATGTGAATTTTATATGTGCAAGCTCTTGTGTATATGCACACATGGCTTCACCTATTCAACTAGCCATAGTAGGAAAGTAATATTGATGATTGATCTTTTATTCTGAATTTTAAGCCGGGGCTCATTGTTTTCCTACTAGCTTGGAATGCAATAAGACTTTTTAATGTAAAAATTAAATTTTTATAGAAAACCGCGTGCGCGCGTTAATGTACTTGGTCATATGTATGTTAGTTATTTCATATAGAGTTAATTGAGATAAAATTGGTTGCTCGAGTACTATGGCAGATATGTGACATGATAGCTTCGTATTTTTACTCTTAAGTTCTGTAAACAATGTTTTTATCTTTTGATCCTAACAAATTTATTTAGCTTATATTTCTATCACATAATTTGATATTTAAAAATATAAATATTTCTAAACACAACCTGAAATTGGTTTAGATTCTTAATATAAAAGTTCCATATATCTATAAAATGTGAAATGGTTTTGCTATATGATTCTCATTTCTATCTTTCGTTATTGTTTAGTGGCTTTGATATCTGTATGCAGACGTCTCTCTGTAGCCATTAGGCGTAGACATATTCTACATGTACCTAAAAGTAGACCATATGCAGATTGGACAGGCTGTACATGTTGGTGGCTTGCTGCGGCTAGACCTTAATGAAGCTTCTGTCCAAACAATTTATGTCACCGTTTGGACATCACCAAATGTTTCTCTCCACTTGGGAAAGATAGAAAAGGGTGATGATTTATGGAGAAACCAAGTTGGTGTTCGGTTGCAGGTAAGGTTTTGGACCTTGCGCTTATAAGAACATGTTAGTTTAGTTCCCACATAGTGCTAAATTGAATAATGAACTTTTAGGAAAAAGGAAAGAGGCCATGACATACTTAACATGTGCTGTCAAACCTTCCCAGTAGTAACACCTCTATTAACATGTATTATCACAAAATGTCAAGCATATCGTGATATCTTCATGTCAAATGAAAATAAAATGAGCCCATTGTATATCTTTTCCTAGTGTTTTATATATATTTCTAAAGTAATTATTTCACAAAAAATAACTTGCTTTACAGAGGGAACAAATTGTTTTACATTGCTGTAAAATTTTCCCTTTTGTAGCTGAATGGGAGAAAAAATTACCCTGGAAAAGAAGAAAAGAATACTTGATGTGGTCAATAGATTTGTAGGTTGAACTAATGCGGTACTCCTGTGGGTTCTCTCCCATAAGAAAGGTTAAAAAATGACTTCTCTTTTAAAAGGTAGACTCTTATTTCTTCAAGAGGGCTGGTCTTCCATTTGATTTATGGAAATATTTTTCATTGTCCAATTCTTTTTCCCCCATTTTGTTTAGTTGTAAAAGGGCAGTATCTTTGTCCTCACTGGGCATCCAGGTGATTAATATTTGAATCTTAGTCCAAGTCTAAAAACCTTCTTTCCATGATTGCTTCTTTGAGTTGCAACTTGCAAGCCAATTGTAACTTTACTAGTATCTATTATTGTAAAATGTCAACCAAATCATGATATTGTTTACATGCACCAATTGATTGCTGATTATCGAAAGAGAGAACATTTATTTATTTATATGGTTTCCGTGTTATATTTAAAAGAAACAAGGATGGTTGTGAGTCATGTCAAATGGAAATGACATGGCCCCATTCTAAGTTTTTAAGATATTTCCTATTCAATGTGGTTATAGATGATATATGTATGTTTTGTTTTGTGAAATAAATTGTATGTGGAAAATATTTGAGAAAATGGGCTGGTTCACACTTGGGCTGTAACACTTTAATAAAGTAAATGTTATCTTTTGATGTACAATGAGAATTGGAAATAATGATATCATCTAATGAGAGCCATTAAGATATAACTTACAAGTAGTTCATACTTTTCCATTTGTAGTTGGATGGGAAAAGAATTACCCAAAAAAGTAGTCACCAGTGATTGATGGTGATGGCTGCTGATGGTTCAATGTGGTTTTCTAATAGGTTGCTTTCATTGTGAGTCTGAAAGTAACTTTGAAAAATCCTTTTCCTTGAAAATTATTTAGTCTCCTTTGATCAAGAAAATATTTCTTACAAACCAATTTTCCAATATACTCCGAGTGAAACAAAGTTACTTTTGTAAACTCCAGAAAATAAGTTCTTGTCTTAAAAGAAATGCCTGATTAATTGAAACTAACTTTTTTCGCTAGAAATTCTCTTAAATTTTATAGTTCATTTAACCAAATGTTCTTCTCTTGCAGCCTCCAGTGGGAAAAGAAAGAGCTTCTGAGTTGGGCGAATGGGAAGGGAGAGAAATCAAAGTAACTGGAACAAGCTGGGACATGAAAAGCATTGATATTGCAGTGGCTGGCTTAGGGTGGTTATCTTTGGGTCTCAAAGGTGAGGCAACTATGACTCTATGGACTTATGATGGCATAGAGATCATTTTGAGAGAACCTTTGGTCCTTGACCGAGCACCATTCCTTGAGAGACCTGGGTTCTGGCTGCCAAAGGCTATATCTGATGCCATTGGCAACCAAACTAAACTCGAATCGCAAAAGAGGAAAAAGCTTGAGGAGAGGAATGCAGAATCTCTTTCAGAGGTATCAGCGTGAAAGAGAAATAAGAAAATGCTTGCTTGAATAGGTATTTTGGTTTCTTTCTTTTCCTTTCTGCAACTTGTTTGGGCTTAAAGCTATAAATCGCAACTTCTAACAAAAACAGTTTGTTTATATGTTATCCAAAGAACAAAAATTGTAATGACAGATGAACTTTTGTTTGACTGGTTATGCAGCTTCTAAGTTTTGTTTGATGGCATTGATTGTGGAAAGAAGGTTTGTTCTGTAAGTCCGGGTGCAAATTGGATCAGGATTGGGGGGACCAGTTTAGGCTCTGGTCCCTATCCAAAAGTTTCGCACCAGAATTCAACTGAAACCTGCCTTTTTAGTCTTAAATTGGAAAAAATAATAAAAAAGTTGAAAACTGGAATCGGAACTAGAATTGTAAACTTTTACTGAGACTGAGATTGGGTGGAAACGATTGAATCGAAGCTGGTTTAGGCCTCAGTTACACTCCTTTTGAGGCCATGAACTGCCGGTTCAAATGAGCCAGTCACTCTTCGCACTTAGTATTTGCAGGGCTATTTCAAAGACACTTCTTTAACATTTAAATCAATTAAATAATTGAACACATAAAATTCAAAGATAATGCAAAAGAAATGTCTCTTGATAAAATTTTACATTTTACTTTTTTACATTTGTTTAAAGATTCCTTTGGTTAAGTGAAAACAGAGAAATAAGGATAAACTAGTCTATTCAGTTGAGGGGATAAACTGCAACCTGAAAAAGTGAGCCCTTCAAGCAAAGACTGGGGGCTGCACTTTGGATTAAATATTCTTGGCTACTTGAGCTGTCTCATCCCTCCCTCTTGGGTGCCTCGGTTTCAATTTGAAACCCTATAAAAACAAAAACATTATATCAATTTTCATATAGAGAGAGGCCAATGCGTTGGACTTGTAGTGTCTACATATTCTAAACCTTTGAATCGAACTATCAGAAAGCGGATCAGATTTAAATTCTATACCTTGCGCGAAGAACATTTGTATCTGCACATTGATTACAGAACTCTGATTAGGACCGCTCAGCGTGCTATACAAACGTGAAAGGCCAAAAAACCGAGATAGGCGCGTATTTATAGCGGAGCTGTCCGAGCCTAGCAGCTTGGGAATAATGCGGCTGAGGTACGCATGTGCTTAGCAGGCCTGCGGGTTCTCCTCGTTAGTCGATCATTAGCCGGTCACGGGTCTTAACGCGGCTGTGTTCTCTTGTCGACTCGTTGATATTTTATTATTATTATTATTATTAGAGATAATTATATCTTGGTTGAATTTTTCTTATTTTTTTTTTATTTTAGTGTATGTACAGTAATTGAATGTGCTCAAACTTTATAAAATTTACAATTGAGTATTTCGACTGACTTGACTAACCGAAAATGTGACTACGCAATTATAGAACATGCTTTTTTTATAGGTGGCATATGTCATGGACAAAACAAGCTTCAACTTAACCAAATCAACTACATTAATGGATTCCACATGCACATAACTATGAATTCTCTCTTTTGTCCTTAAGAACACCTAAATCTCCTAAAATCGTCAAAATTCTAGTGGAGCACACACAAATCCTTAGTTTCTCACTCTAGAAGAACCATGAAAATACAGAAATTCATTCCCTTATTAACTTGTTCCATCAAATATCTTTTTAATCTGAAAAGTAGTGTATTTACATAGAAACAAACACAAGAATTGAAATTTCATGTATTTTATTATTCGGCCAAAAATAAAAAAAAATGCCTTTAAAATTAGATTGTGCTTTAACTAGACATCTCAAAATCACACAAAAGAGATAAAAAAACGGATGCCAAAACTTGCAGAAACACTACTTAACATACAAAAAAAAGGCTACAGCGTGCAAAACCATACCCAAACAAAGGCAAAAAAACAAACCCCCAATTGAAAAAAAAAAAGTCTTTCAAATAGAGAATACTTGAACTATAGCCACAAAATGCCAATGCCTTTTCCATGGCTTTAAGCATTGTGTTGCATAAAAAGGCCAAAGCTCCTCAAAACTCCTAAAACTCATATCTTTTAGATAAACCTAAAAAAATGAGAAAAAGAAAGAAGAATGCAATTCAACTAAACCAATATTATATCTGAGATTTGTTTGGATAGAAAGAAAAGGAGGGGTTTAGAGCTTATAAAATTGTGGGTAAGCTTTAAAAAGAGGTTTCAATAATTGGTCCTTCTTCAAAGAGAGAGGCAGTGCAGGTCGAGTCAAGAAACTTGATCTCTCACCTGCAGATCGCTAGTAGTGAGTAGAAAAATTTCATTCATGGAATTACTCGTTCGCTTGCTCGATTCGAGCTCTTTGGGGGTGAATGAGAAGATTATAGTGGCGATTTCTAGGTTTCGATGGTGGATAATAGCAAGCATACGTTAATTGCAAAGAGTTTATTGCTTTTGAATTGTTTGCTTTGGGTTCTGGAATCAAGAAGTGGATTTGCAAATGTGAGCCCCCTCTTGGGCGCCTTGGACCGGATCTACTGTGGCAGAGTCTGGCAAGATGATCCCATTGGTTAGTTCATCATGGAAGAAACTGGAAAATATTTGACATTGGTCAGAACCCTACTGTGGTCTTTTTCCGATTCGTTTTTTAAGTGTTAGCCCTGTATGTAGCTAGTTGGTTTGATTAATTTTAAGGCTTTGTTTAGCGTTTAAGTGATGTGTAACACCCCTCTCTGACCCCACAAGGCCAGACAAGAGGTGTCACATTCTGTGCCAAAGGCACGTATCGGCTTGCTTATTAGTACAGATCTAGTATCAAGAAAAATGATCCAAACAATTTATTGTTTTAAATAAAAACACAAAATGAAATTTTGTAAACCATAACTTACTTTAAACAATTAAATTACAAAAGTTAAGAAAACTTAAATCTTTCAAAGCAGTAGTGGTAACCCATCAAACAGTTCTAAAATACTTTAGGCAATTCCTAGAGAAAACAACAAGAGTATCCTTTAAAAATACCATTTAAGGAACGATTAAACCTATTAATAAAACATTCCAAAGTAACAACGAAATTTTCAAAATCCTTTATAACATTTAATGTTCCATTCCAATAAAAGGAGTTCTCAAAAGAACCCATTCTCAAATCCAACATTTATAAATCCAAAAATGTCAAAAGTTTAATCTCAAAATCAAAGACCAAGTCTATGTGGAACAAATCAAAGTCCTTACAGAATTCAAGAAATAAAATCAAATGCACTGAAATAAATAAGTTTCAAGCCCCACATAACAAACCAATGCTCTCTTTGTTCCAAATCTAACACATGCCATGAGTTTATAGTTTAGACTCACACTCTAGTCTGGAGTTAGAAGATCTTCTCTCTAGACACAGGTACTCAAGATCCACAGCTAACAAGTTCAACCTACGCAAGTTTAAAACATCGCGCTGAGTATAAAACTCAGTGATACTTAACAATATATATATATATATATATGCATTCACATAGCAAAGAAGTATGGTCCATTGAAACCATACACAATATCAAAATGTCATGTACCACAACAAGTCACATTCCCATACTATATCTCCAAGCAAACATTTATAGTATAAACACATCCAAGTTTGCATCTCAAGAACCCACTTCAATCAGTATGTATAAATAATAGCTTGTCTCTCCAACAATTCATATATAAGTATTTCCACGTCGCTTGCAGTTAAATAATCATATAACAGTGTTAATTCATACATGTGATAACATCCAGTTCTTGATGGTAACTCAAGTATTCCCATAATATCTTCACAATAAATATTGTACAATAGAAGAACCTATCATTTTATCTGAGAATCTATCTGCAGTATAAACATACATGTTATTTTTATGATAGTATCTTGCATAACAGATCATCATATTAATAATTCTGTAAATAACTTGCACAATAAGTAATCATATACGAACAGTTTGTAGGTAACTTGAATTACAAGTAATTAACCATTACAATTGTGCTAACCATATCATATTCATTAGTCCAGATAATTGGGCTTTAACAATACGGTGTTTGATAATCGTCAGACTAATACTGACTAGTTAGCTTTTTAACAGTAGATCAGATACAGAGTCAGTAGAGTACGTCCACTCGTCCTGCAGACACCCAAGTGTCTGGCATATGATCATAGCGCAATCCAAATCAGAATTCATAGCATGCTTTATTTTCAGAAATAGATAACCATATTCTAGTAACTATTCAACCAAGACCAAAATAAGAGCCCATTAATTCTTTTTAGCTTAATTCAGTTTAAATCAACTTCCAATTAGCATCCACAATCAAAATGTCAAGCAATGCACATTGTAACGGACCATTTTTTTCAGTGTCTTTTTCAGTATCGGTAATAGTGATTTATCGGTCTGTGAATAGTATCATCGGTCCGGGCCATGGTATTATTTCGGCCTGGAAAAATTACTACATGTGTCTAATATGTTATTTAATATTTTTGGAGCATGTTTGCATAATTTAGGTGGGTAGGGAATATTTCATGAATATTTTGGAGAATTGCGGCAACTAATGAATATTATTTTTAGTGTGGTATATTAAGGAAAAATTGAGGAATTATTTTTGAGGAGTTAATTTAATTAATTTGTGGAGTTAAATAATATTTAGAAATGAATTATTAAAGAAATATTTAGAGTCGTTGGATGAGATTACCTAGGACTTGATCATAGCCATCGATTTAGCATAAAATGAGAAGCAAAGTTTGACTTTGCTACTTAAGTCACCAACACTTTCTCTCTCCTCCCTTCTTCTTCTTCCACGCCAACTTCTTCTTCCTTCTTCCTCCATTTTTCTTTCATTTTCCTACCTCCAAATACCACTAAACCACCTAATTAAATCATAGGATTTTGATTAAACCTTGAGAATTAAGTAGTAGAAACTTGAATTTGGAGTTTCTAAGCTTTGGTTTTGGAGTTGCCATTAAAGGAGGTAAGTTGTAACTTTTGGGTTTTGTGATTTATTAAGTCAAATTCTAGGATTAGCCATGAAATTTATGCATTAAGTCATGCTCCTTTCTTTTCTAGTGTTAATTTTTTATTTTAATGTTATCTTTCTCCTACATGAAGAGGTTGGTGAATCCTCTCACAAAGGCAAGGAGAAGGCCCAATGATAAAGATTTTAAGCTTGTTTAAACTTGAAAAAGAGGTTAGTGCAATAATATTATAATTTCCCTTTATGATTTCTATCCGTTTCTGACTTCTTCATGAAAGTTGTAGCTCTATTTCTCAGATTTCCAAAACATCCTCTTATGTTCAATTCCAATACTTGTAGCTCAACTTATGATTTAAATACCAAAACTGGTTTTGTTATGGCGTCTCACTTGTATGTCCGAATTGACTGTCCCTTTTTGCCACTAAAATGGCAATATAATATCTTGTGTTCTCATAAAATTTGTATTTATACTTCTTAGCTTTCTAAATCATCATCTTGTGTCTAATTGGAATACCTATAGCTCAACTTATGATCTTTATACCAAAATTGGTTGTGCTGAATCATGTTTGGATTGTTGGTATGTGTTCTTGGGTTTCTTTCACCCTCTTAGAAAATGATCTGGACTATGGTCCTTTCATGAAATTTGTACCATTTTATCTTATATTTCTAAGGAATTAAGTTTCACTCAATTTGAAGTCCTAAAACTTCAGTTATACCCTGAGAACACAACAAAGGTCAGGCTTATGAAAATGTTGAAATTTCTTGATTTAAGTACTTTTATACTATATTAAGTATATTTATTTTGAATATGTCTATTTGAATTTATTTTATTAAGTATAAAAAATGGAGAATGTGATAATTTTACTAAGTTATAAGTTTATGAAATTTTGTGAGAAATATGTTAAGTTATAAGATATTTTGCAAAGGATTTATGTATACATAATAAGTGTTAATTTTAAAATGTTTTTGGATAAGAAATGGTGAATGAAAAATGAGATTATTTGTGGCAGAATGCATTTATTTTGGACTCTACTATACATGACTGAAATGTGGTATGATGAGATGTATTACGATATGTGGAGCTATGATCATATGCTAGGGTCATCAGCCCTTATGAATAAGCAGATGCGCTTATTATGAGATGGGGGTGGTACTTCCACAGGCCACAGTGGTGCTTTCACATATTACGATTATATGATGGGGTGGCGCTTCCACAGGCCACGATTATATGATGGGGGTGGCGCTTCCACAGGCTACGATTATGTGATGGGGGTAGCGCTTTCACAGGCCACGATCGAATTTGCTTACATTCTTTTTGTTTAGTACGAGTCTTAATTAAGAATGAAATTTTATTAAATTATAAAGAATGAAGACTCATGTGTATTATAGTCTTTTTCTTTTTATTTTATGATTTTCATGGTGTTCAAATTTAATTGATATGATTTCGATATTGAATTTATATGTATTTAAAGTACTTTAAAGCATTTTCGAGACTTACTTTTGGGGTATGGTTTGCTATTTTAAATTGTTAAGTATTTAGCACCACTGAGTCTTTCACTCAGCGCGTTGATTTTTATCACGCGCAGGTTGTGAGCTGTGGGTGCTACGCGAACACCGGAGAGGTAGCATCAGAGTAGAAGTATTAATTTTGGATAGAATATGTTTATTATGTGACTAATGACATGTACAAATTTATTATAACAAATTTTGAGGTTGTAAATATTGTAATTATAATTAATGAAATCGGTGGCCGATTAAGCATTATTATTTGATTTCATGAATGGTGTATGAACGATGTTATATATTTTCTTGAATGGTTAATTATATAATAAGATGACTTGACCTTATATTTTTAGAAGTGCTATGCGACTTGGTATAATAATTTGGAGTTGAGGTTTGGAGGATTGAATATTGGAAGTGCTTTGTTTTCTTTGTGTGGCAAGTCGATTTTTAGGAGAAACTCTTGCGAATTTTTCGTAGTAATTTCCCTAAGTTTTTATTTATCTAAAAAAAATTTTTTATTAAAATATTACTTGCCTCCTTATGGAAACTTAGCCACTTCTAATGTATATTTCGGGTTCATCACGTATAATAAGTCGGTGCTTCGGCACCGAATGTGGCATCCATCGTCTGGTCCTCTAAGATTGGGTGGCGGGTGTTACACATATAACAAGTAAGCGTATTTTATTGCAACCGCTCATTAATCATAGAAGCTCGTAAGCTTCTTATAAATCCAAAACATCCATACGCATACTTTTTCACAAGTATTAATAATCTCACATTCATAACATATATTGCTCAAGTAATTCAATTAAGATTGCAACAATGCACAAACATTTTAGTCCAACGTTATTCATGATGTTGAGTAGTAAGCGTACCTAGTGCATAGCACTAAGGTCTCCAAAGTATAATACTGGGTTGGTATTACCAAGTCATAAGCACACGCTTAATTCATAGTAGTACATAGGTCGAGTAAGTCGACATCACAATAACAAAGTTGTAGGATAGCATCTATCCACACATTATATTATGCAACCAAGCAAAACATCATACATCAAGTATACCTCGTGCAATCTATAAAATCAAGCCAAACACAGGTAGGAACATGGTTCGACGATCCTAAAACACTAGGGTACATGCTCCCATCCTAAACTGGTTATGCATTTATCTTAAACTAGCATATAGTTACACATTGGTTCATTCAACTGCATATTCATACATCATTTAGGCTTAAATCCCCAATTAAGCTTCATCACTCAATTATAGTCCCTAATCATCCCAGTTTCACTTAATACATGTATATTTATCTAACTACTCACCATATAACAAGGTATTTTAGCTTATAACATATGGAAGTGTAACACCCACCGCCCAATCCTGGAGGACCAGAAGACGAATGCCTTATTCAGTGCTAGAGCACCATCTTACCTTACTTATTAACTCTAGATCATATATTAGAAGTGACTAAGTTTTCATAAGGAGGCAAGTGATATATTTATTTTTTTTAAAAAACAAAGTTTAAGGAAATTCTTACGAAAAAATCGCAAGAGTTTCCCCTAAAAATTAACTTGCCATACAAAGAAAATATAAACACTTCCAATATATATATTCCTCCAATCCTAAAACTCCAAATCAACTCAAGAAATCATGCAGCACTTCTATATAATCACATCAATCATCTTAGGTTCTATCTTAACATAATATCATCAATTTCAAGAAATAATTGCTAATGATTATTTACTTTAAATTCACATATAGATAAAACATTTTAATTAATCTCAATTCTCATTAACTTACAAATCAATATTTACAACCTCAAAATTTTTACAATATTTTTATACATACCATAATTTACATCTCAATACATGTCCTATCCAAAAATGAAGTTTCCTCTCTGATGCTACACCCATGGTCTTCAAGCAGCATCCACCGCTCACAACCTGCGCTTGATGAAAATCAACTCGCTGAGTGGAAGACTCAGTGGTGCTAAATTACTTAATAAATAAATAAAAAGGATTGCCTAAGCAATAAGCTTTTACATAACTTAAAAATACTTAAAGCAATTACAAAATACCAAAAGTATACAAAGCAATAAAAATATTCTAGGAATCATAAATAAATTCATTCTTAAGCATAAATCATAGTTTGTCAAATATAAGGAAATTTCTATAAATACCAATATGTTTCCATTTTTCTCTTGTAACAAAACATGATTCATTCTCAGTTAAGGGCTCATAAGTATACAGAGAGAAATATAATCAGATTCGATTTTAGAGATATCAAAGACAAAATTGTGGCCTGTAAAAGCGTCACCAGAGTATAATAAGCCCGTCCGCTTATCCAGAGAGGGTTGATAACCCTAGCATATGATCATAGCTTATATCATAACAGAGAGGCATTAAAGCCGAGCATGCCCATCTTGCAGAGTAAATCTCATCGTACCATATTTCAACCATGCATACTTGAGCCCAAAATCATATAATTTCATCTTAAATCATCATATGTCTTATAAACCATTTCATAACTTAACATATTTTCCACCAAAATTTCATAAACCTACAACCTAGGAAAATCATCAAATTTGCATACTTATGCAAAGCAAATTTCATATTTACAAAACACATATTCAAGACCCTTAATTTGTATTAATATTTTCTGTAGTTCTTTTTATTAAGATGTATT